>JAJEJH010000186.1:456768-526226 GCA_026122585.1 Anacardium occidentale
GAGAGAGATTTGAGTCATCCCTTCAGATAGTGATACTGGTGTTCTAGTGACAGAGGATGACATAATGAGGAATAATCAGCTTTTAAGACAAAAGTAAAGAATATTTACCTGGTACCTGGAGCATATAGCCACAGTCGGATGGCAACAGTGAAAGAGCAACAGAGTTCAAGCTCAGAGAATCAGAGTACGTAGCGGAAGCGTGGAAGCCAATGAATGATAAGTAAAGCCGGATGGCAAGACCAGCAGTGAGAGAGACAAGAGTCTCGCAGACCAGCTTCAGAAGAGCTTTCGTGGCTCAGCCAGTGTGTGGAAGAAGTCACTTGAGAGGTAGAGTCTGTGATCAGGGGTAGATTTCCAGAGTTAACCAGGTAATTTCGGAGTCGAAATTCTTTTAAGGGGGGAGGAATGTAGCATCCCGGGTTTTTCTAGAAAAGCCCTTAGGGATAGAGTTCTGGGGTTAGAAATAAGACCAGGAATAGGGTGGGGGTCTTGAAGAGTTCAGGGGTGAGATGGTAGTTTTTCAGAGCCGAGTGACCTTCGTATGATGCCTTTAGGGAGGTTTTAATCATGCAAAGCGCGGGAAATGAATTTTCTTCATTTTCCCTGGTGCACTTCCGTGCACTGTGCCCTGCACGCCCGTGCAGGTGGGTAGCAGGAGAGAGAGACGGGAGATTTATTAGCTTCTCACCCAGCTTTTCCCATTTCTTCAGCTCAGCTTCTTTTGTTTCAGCAGCTCCCAGCCCTAGATCAGATTTCCAGCTTCTAGCAGCTCTCAATCCAGTTAGAGAGATCAGAGATTAGCTTGAGAGATAGTTTCCAGCAGCCATGGCGAGAGGTAAGTGTTTCTTACTCTCTCTTTCAGTTTCCCAGCTTGTTTGATGTGGATGGAAACGTGTGTTTCCATTCCCAGCTTGAGATGTCATGTTGTGTATGTGTATGTATATGATGATGAGATGATGATTATATGTTGATTGCTATGCTTATTTTCCACCCAGAACATGCATGCTTTGTCTGTGTGTATGTAGTGAGAGAAATGGTAGATTTTAATGGTGGATTCAGTGATATTGGATGGATGATGAAATTGATGCATGCTATGTGCTTATTGAGTTGCCATTGATGTATGTTCCCAGTTAATTTCAGTTTGGATGAGGAATGGATGAGTTCCTGCATCTTCCAGGTGAGCGGTGTCATCCCAGAACCAGACGCACGCTCGTGTGCTTGCGAGTGCACGCCCGTGTGCACGAGGTGCACACGACCAGAAAAGTAAGGGACACGACCGTGTGTCCTGAGGGACACGGCCGTGCGTCCGTTTTATGCGTGTTTTGGCCAGTATATCCCAGAAGCGAGCACGGTCAGGCACACGACCGGGGCACGGTCTCGTGTGTCTGGGCACACGCCCGTGTGCCCGTGCCTAGCACGGCCGTGTGTACATGCACGCCCGTGTGCCTTTGTTGGGCACGGCTGTGTGTGTGAGTTGCACGACCGTGTGCTTTCCTTGCACGGTCGTGTACCAGCGTAATTTTTTCAGAAAAGGTAGAATTTGACTTCTAAAGGTTTGGTAATCCATCCAGAGGCTAAATGACATCAGATAACAGTGCATTCAGATAAGAAATGTAGCATATGCATAGCATGACACAGCATGTAGCCTGAATGAGGATCCAAGAATCTGAATTCAGTAGATTTCAGCAGTCAGAACCCAAGTTATGGGTTTCAGTTTAGGGTAAACTTGAGGGGGCATCTGTGGGACCCAGCTTTCTGACACCAGTCAGTCAGCTCAGTAGCAGTATTTCAGTATTCAGTATTCAGCTTTCTAGCCAATAGCTAGAATGTTGAGCCCACTTGGCCAGGATGTCGAATCTCTGTGTTCATCAGCCTGATCAGCACAGCAGGTACCTTCGGGTACAGTTATAGATTCAGATGCATGCATCATCAGTCATTTTCAGTTTTCAGCTCAGCATGTCATTACATATACATATTGGCATGACTAATCAGATAATCAGAAATCAGTAATCAGATAACAGTTAATCCAGAATCAACAGTTTCAGCGCCAGCAAGCGACTAGATGTATGGATAGGGCCGAGGCCAAGATTCAGTGTGTGTTTGTGTGTGCTTGTTGCTTGCTTGGGCGGGGGAAGTAAGGAATGCTTACTGGGTGATCTTTATCACTCATCCCTTTCCTTCTTCCTTCCCTTTTCAGGTTGGTTTGCTGCTGGCGAGGAGCTGGTGGACCGAAGCTGGCGAGTGGGGACCCCACACACACTTTCCAAATGTATTTTATTTCAGTTTGGCCTGTGTGGTCTTGTAAACGTATTATTTACATTTTCAGTTATTCAGAACAGTGTAAAGAACAGATGTATATATGAAAAGCCAGTTGGGCTCATTGTATCTTTGTTTCAGTTTTAGCTTCCGCTTATGTACAGTAGCAGTAGTAGGGTTTCTTTTCCGTAGGATTTTCGTCTCGGGTACTCAATTTCCAGTTTATTAATAGAAAGAGATTTATTGTTCAACAGCAGGGGTACTCAGGGCGGCGGGTCCTACAGAAAAGAAAAGGAAAAGTTTTGTTTCATTTGCTTTATATTCCTATTTGCGAAGCAAAACCTCTGAAACCTAGTTCATCGATTTTCTTTGATTTCCACACATACAATACACTTAATGACGAATTGGTGACAACTATATCAATCATTTGGTTTGCTTAACATGCTTTTGCAAAACTATCAAATCCTAATTTGTTGACACTTCGATGATAATACACAAAGCACCAATGATGACTATGATGATATATAATAATATAAAAGAAAATATAACTATGTGGTCTACAACCAATTAAGTTTTCTACTTTGTCAGAGTTTAATATGAATTGTTTGTATGTTTAATGATGCAATGGTTTAGGGTTATTGGTTATTGCTTGAAAATGGGGGTTTGACAATAGGCTTAAAGTTTGAAACTTGGTGTCTAAAATTATGTCTATGGTTTGAAAATGGGTCTAAAAAAATGTCTAGGTTAAAGTCACATAGGATTTTCTTTAAACACGTTTCTAGGTTTTGAAATATATCTAGGTTTTGCAAATAGTTTGAATATGTTATGTACTTAACAAATGGCCACCATTAAATTATATTGCTAGTAATCTAATTATAGGTGGAATAGCTCATTATGCATGGTGAAGGCATTGGTGAGTCTAAAAGGCAACAATAACCAACCCTTCAATTCATAATTATTAAGGTTGCTTGCTAGTCACATATTTGGTTTGTGTCCTTCCATATTACACATTTGGCAGTAGTAGCTTAATTGCATATTCAACTTTAAGAAATATCTCTTGCTTATGTTTATTACTTTGGGAAAATATAATATTTATGAGAATTGAATAAGTTGATAACTTTTTATATTTTAATGGAACTTCTTTACCTTAGCTATTGTGTTTGTGAATGATATGTAAAAAGCTTACTATTATTGTGTTTAATCGTTTAAATATGTGTTTGTGTATGATATATATGTGAAAATTGGTCTAAATATGTCCCTTAGTTTTTTTCCAAGAAAAGATATAATATTAGTGTAATAGCGATGAAAATAAATTAAAAAATGTCACATACAAACAAAATGTAATTGCAACTTACATATATGGTCCAATTATATTGCAACGTTGAGACAAAATTTTTTAGCCAACTTTTTTTGAGCATTAAAGTGTGCTAAACTATGCTAATCAAGCTATAAAAAAGTTTTTTATGGTTTCAAAATCTTCATTGAATATGATTCAAGATGTTTGTATCTTATTTGACAACATATGGGGCACAAGGTTCGATTAGTCATGATACGAAGGATAATCTCTCTATAAGTATTGATCCAGAGACATGGATGAAGGGTTAAGTCTCACTTGGTGTCATCTCTTTATCGTGATCAACATCATTGCACACTAGAGACACTAGCACATCAAATGTTCTTTCAGACCGTTTTAAGAACTCCAACATCCTAACAAACTAATTTGCCTCCTTTTTAAAAGTGGGCAAAACTAGCATGATATTTACATTGACTTGTTAATAAATGTTGGTCACTAAGGTATCAAAATATTTATGATAAGTTGAAAATTCGCATTTGAAACATTGTTAAAGAACTTACTATTGTTTTATTTAATATGTTGTTTGCATCTTCTCACATAAAGGTGTTAATGTTCTTCATTTGACTATCCTGGAGAGCTTTGATATGTCTTTCAACTCCACCAAATACTAAAGATTATTCAAGGTTGTATATATCCATATTTTTAAAACCATAGTCAAGGTTAGGATTTTGATAATATAGGGGTAGATACAATTTTTTCTTTTTAATAACATAAATAATCAAGTTACTTGGAATGTTAGTGGGAAATCCATTAGATTGTAGTTAATCATTAGAAGGTTCATTGTCTTCTTATTTTTCCTAATGACAACATCATTATAAGATGGAGAAATCACTCTTTTTAAATTATTCGAATCAGATTCCATACCTTGCTACCCATAGGTATTCGTCAAAGTGAGACACATAGTCCATTACTTTTAATATCTTTGCCTTTATCAACTTGTGTAAGTCTACACCTAATAATACCAACTGTAGACAATATAATGTCAAAATGCTCAAAAACATATATAAGATCACTATGTGTCTTTGTTCTCTTATTCTAAAAATATTTATCTTATATTATATGTCATATTGACAAAGGAATATATTTAGAGAGCTTTTTATGGGTGATTACATCTCAAATTGGTCACGAGGTGCAGCTCATACACTTACCTATTGACACAAAACCAAAACCCATCAATAAGGCTTTTCTACTAATTTAGTTTAATAGTACTGTCACACCTACAAGTACATTTTAAGGTATTTTAGTGATTTACCTTAATTTACGTAGTTTCACCTTTGATTTTATGTTAGGTTGGGCTATACAATCATGAATGCCAAGAGTGCACGCTTGCTCATGCCATGGGAAGGTATTTTAGTTTTTTCCACCATGAGAGGATAAGAAATTTTCTAGGTGTAGAACTATGTATGATCGCACATGGTTGAGTGCATGTTTGTACATAAGAAGATTATATGTGACATAATTGGTTGTTAGACATGATTGTGCATGGCATCAGTTATGCGTTTTGTTTTGTCTTTAATGATTCAAGAACGTGATTAGGATAGTTGGAACTATATGCATAATATAATTATTATTATAAAAGGACATGAAGAGTGTTGAAAGACTTTTACTCTTTATTCATGAATTTTCAAAAAGCAAAAAAAAAAAAGGGAGATAGACAATGATCAAAGGTTGTTAGAGTAGATATTAAGACCATTTGGAATTAATATTGTAATGTGAAGAAGCTCATAGTCACCAAAATCTAAGTACAAAGACAGATTCCATTCTTTATTTATTTTGTAATTCTGTGAAATCATATATAAAATTGTGTGTGAAATGTTATGTCTATAATATACACTTAAGAATGTTATTATGTTGTATATGTGATGCGTTAAATTTTTAAACTCTAATTTCCTAACAAGTGTACTAGTTCAAAGTAATAAGAGAAGTTTTTAGGGTTGTCATATTCACAGGATTATTTAAGCAAGTACCAAGACGATACAATTATTAACTTTATCTAAACTATCAAATAAGGATCGAAACTAAATCTAAAACTAAAATAAAAACCGAAATCAAATAATTAATAAACACACCTAAGTAAATCGAATGACAATATGTAAGATAATGCTAAGACTTCGGGTTCACTAATTCACTTTAAAGTAGGTTTTTCATATGACTAAATATCTTATGTTATTCATATAACAACGAAATTCCCTTAATTGATCAATATTCTTTCTCAAGCAATATTAATCTTATTTAACAATCTAATAACCTAAATATCTCTATTTAGGTTTAATTAGATGAAAATACATTACGTTTATGGAATTGATTAGCTTTCAGCACAAGCCTATTATGCATATGACTATTGCATGCATTATCAAATATATCTTTATATTTGATTAATCCATTGTTCGTATTCTAGTTGCTTTTATGTGATATCACCTCTCGGTCTCAATCATACAATAGAGATCCTATTAAAAATTGGCCAAGTTTATAGCAGACATTAAGTTCAGAATGCAAACTCATATAAAATAACAGGCTTGTAAATTATAATCGAAAAACACTACACATTCATGAATTAGCTAGTCCTAGTCTTAGCAAAAATTATTTGGTTTGTCATTAGAAAAAAAAAAAAAAACAATCAGATTCAAGCAATACATAATAAAGAATAAGAAGAAAACCCAATAAATTACTAAATCTTTTATTAAAATATGATGAAACTTTGTCTCACAATTACAATCTGAATAGCTTTTGATTAAGTCTTCAAAAAAAGTTTAGAATCTCCTAAAATTGCTTGAAAAATCTCTCCAAAGCTCTCCTAAGATGGCTCTCCCTCTTTTCTAAAGTTACAATTCAATATATATACTTAGGGTTAGCGAAGAGTTTCAAAAAATTGAAACTCTGTTAAAAGTGTCTATGTCATGGCATGATGTTGTAGCATAGAGCTCCTGTCCTGTTTTTACTGGGCATGTCATAGCATGACGTTGTGGCATGGAGTTTTTGCCTCAAATTCAAACCGGGCATGCCACGACATGATGCTGTAGCATGGATTTTCTGGACTCTTGTCACATTTGGTGTTGCGGTGCTATGCTTTGGCATAGATATTTTGGAATATGTAATTTTGATCTTTATAAAATTATAGCTCTAGATGTATAGTTGCATTTGGATTTTGAATCACCTCATTTGAACTTCGGAATCTCAAGTTATGACCATTTTAGTCTTCAAATGTCAGACATATAATTTTACCAAGAAGACTTGAATTTGCGATAATAGTTGAGGGCCCAAATAAACTCAGATTTTTCAACCTAATAGCTTTTTGAATATATTAAGATGTCCATTACAAATTTCTTTTTTATTACAAAGCTCAAAAATATTGAAAATCCTTATTTTTCTCCTATAGTGCACAATGCTCTCTTTTCCCTTTTATGCTTCAATCGCTCTTTCTTCCTTGGATTGAATTTGAACCGCCATCTACTCCTTTATAAATGTCTTTTTGGCTTGATTTCCATTGAAATCATATCAAAATCAATATTTCCTACAAAAAAAAAAAACATGAAAACCTATGATCTCGATATATGCATATAGGGGTAAAACAATCAAATTGCCCCTTAGAACTCTATTAATTAACCACAAAATTATACTTGCAATTGACACTTATCAATATAAAATTAATTGCATGATACATTGAATCAGAATGGATATAGGTGTTGTTAGCAAGTTGTAATATGTCAACCAAACTGTAATTTTGGATGGTTATGTGAATCCATGTTTGATTGAGCAATTTTGGTGCCATTTATGATCTAATATATAAAGACTTAATTTTGAAATGTTAAGGGATAAATATATTATCGAAAAATGTTACAAATTTAGGTATAGACAATGATGCAAGACCATGCATGAAATGGTGAACAATTGTGCATCCGATAGGTTGAAGACAACTTACAATGGTCATGCATGGAATGCATGGACATAAATTCTATTATCAAGATGCACACCCATGTGTATGAACATGCACACTTATGCATTTAGTTTGGTAATGAATGAATGTACAAATGCATGATGAACAGTTGTAATTTAGGGATTTTAGGCACAACTGCGATAGTTAAGGATGCATACCTGTACATAGGCTAAATTTGATAGATGGTTGTGATTGATTTGTCACGTCTATATGTAACCCTAAAATGACCATTTCATCTTTATTAAATGTGCTAGAATTAGGGATACAACATGAAAGCCTTAATGGAGATAATGTTAGATGTCACAACCTTTTATTTTTTTAAATACCTGCCCATTAAGGTACCTAACCTTTAACGATAAAAGTAAGTCATAATCTTACCTTGACACCAAATTTATTAAAACATCACTTAAAATAAATCTCATAATAAAGAAACACATTTGAACATCTTTTAGTAAAATTAAATTATGAAATCTCAATTATATAATTGTGGTAAAACCAACTCATCATAATACTTAAAAATCGTAGAAGCAAAATCTATCAAATATAGTCACTAACTATAAAAATAGTAAAACAATGTTGGTCCCTACATAGTTAGCCACTACCATACTAAAATTGGGTCTCAAATAGTAGCATATTGCCAACCAGCTCATTATCTTTAAACACTTATAAGATAAAGACAAAGAAGAGTAAGTAAAAACACTCAATAAGTAGAACAATTGTTGATCTTAAATCCTATATCCTTTAATCTTGAGCAAAATCTCAATTCATACTCCACTTATCTTTAAACTTTACTTAGCATCAACTTAACCTCAATGCTCATACTCTTATCTAATTTCCTTACTATGCCATCATATAACCTCAATGACTAGGAAACCTTTTATAACTTGTCTTAACTTATCTTTAAGGATAAAATTGAACATTGTAAGACTAACATGAAAACTCTACATGGTAACTTATATGTATAATACTTACGTAATAAAACAATGTAATTGCAACTGAAAATTATATCTCATTAGCCATAGGCTGAAAACTATAAAATTGTAAAGTTATATGTAAATCTTAGCACTAAAAATCATATAAAAAAATTAGTAAAAAATTACATTCGTAAAGTAGTAACTATGCTAATCAGATTAGGTAAGACATAGAGATTTGACATTATAGCCTCATGAGCAAAACTCATACACATAAGCTAGCACTTTATTACGAGCAAAACATTTACTATAAATGCAATGTCCTGCTATGGACTATAGCCCCTAACTACAGAGTGTAAAATCATAGATGTCCCATCATATTCATTCTCATGAAAAATATATCTCTTAAAACTCGTGAGAAAACATGTACCTCTTTGATTTGTATATCTGTAAAACATGTTATAAAAACTTATCTCATGTAAAACATCACAAAAATGTGTTTGATATGTTTTCATGTAAAACTTTGTGTGCAAATGAACTATAAAACTTACTAGATAGTAACTAAAAATACTCGTCAACCTATCAAGAATCAAATTGTCAGTTAAAATCTTATATTTCTCTTATCTTAGCTAACACATGGGTGTCATACACAGGCGTGCACCTTAATACTTAGGTGAATCATGTATAAAACAATGTTATTCATGGTTGTACTTGTTTTCTATGCATGGTTGTGCACTCTCACAAAACTTTGTTGCTTAAAAGTTGCCTCTCAAAACCATGTGCCCTTCACCATAAATGATCGTGAGCCTACAAAAGAGCCATGCATGAATGTATGTCTCACAATCGCATTGTAATATTACTATTTTATAGCATTACAACACTTACTTATTCTTAACTTATACTTACGTAGAATTGAAATCATAAACATTCACAATGCTTACATTTTTGAAATATCTCTTTATTAATCATATCTAGAACTAAAAAATATTTACGACTTAGACTGTAAAATTGTTTTGAAAATATAACTATGCTAACCATAAAATATACATTGAACATAAAACAAAAACATAAATTGTACATAAGACATGAGCTAAAATCATGAACTAAATATCAGTTGAACATAGTTTAACGATAATTGTAACCTCTCAAATGCAGCTACCCACAAACTAAATACTAAAACCTGCAAGGAAAGAGAATTAAAATGAGTGACAAGTCACTTAGCAAGTATATTCTTAAACCTTCATACATGACACTTACCTTCAAAACTTTTTTCTATGTTTTAATTCTTAAATGTTTTACATTTTAATCACTTGATTAATAAATTTTAGCTTATCTTATCTTAATAATCTTATTTCTTTTCTTGATGTCTTTTAAATTTTATCTTGAATGTTTTCTCTCAATCATGGATGATATTACATATATGTCATGTTAAAACAATGTTTAATTCATGACTTAGCCCTAAGACTCTTATTTTTTAAGGCCTCCCTGAAAACATGTTTTTCTTGAAAAGTTTCTTGTTTGATCCAAAGATCTTAGCTAAAAACTTATCTTATCTTGTCATAAATCATCATAAGAGTACTTATGCTAATTAGACTGTTGGAACATAGAGATCAACACCTTAGCCATGAGAGTGCAACCTAATACATGACCAACACTCAATTTTTAATGAGCTTAGCCAAAAAGTAATATCCAATCATTAATGGATGTTGTTTTCCTAATTTTTAAAGGACGTGCGAACTCACAAGTGGCCTCAAAGTTTATCTCTAAAAGATGTCTGGAACATTGATTTTCTAATTTTTCTTAAAACGTGTATATTTGATCTAAAGATCATAAAACATGTAAAACCTTTTCTTATTTTCTTAAAACATTTTTTTGGCAAAGTATGTTATGAAATGCATTTTATGCTTCAAATCTTATTTCTTAATTTATTGTCAAGTTATAAGCTTAATGATAATTATCTCTTAATTTCTTTAACTTTTTAAAATCTTAATTAATTTTTATACTTTCCTTAATTTCTTTAAACTAAATTTTATTATATTATTTTCTGTTTTCTGTATGCTGCATAATTGTGTAACTTAGAGTTACACGCTTATGACCTCAAAAGTTCCACTCTACACGTGAAACTATGTACATATGACCATGACTCACTTTCTTATGGTTATGTCACTATAAGAACTTTTTTCACATTGCATGATCGTGCATGTTATGCATGCATGATCATGAAACTACAAATACAAATGCATAATTATGTGTCATCACATGCACATTCATGTTTTTTGCTCTATATCATCGAATCTTAGCCAAATAACCATCGATCTATGGTGATTGATAACTGAAGCTCAACATTTCACATCATAAATCAGAATACCATGCTTTAATCATAAAATATAATAATAAACACCTTATCTGAGCTAAATTATCCTCAATTAAACATATAAATCATCATGTCTTCATTCATGATCCAATACACCGTAAGCATTTTTCTACTTTAGCTTTTCACACTTAAATCAATCAAACATCATTAACATATCATAGATCTAAGGAAAAGATGTACTTGAGAGCAGCTTTCAACTCAATTTACACACAGAATATCAAGTCATACATAATGTAACCTAGATCTAAGTGTCCATACATCATTAACTTAATTCATTTGAATTTCTTCCTAATCATTATCAATCAATCGTTATACATGTATTAATCATGCTTAATCATCACATAATAGTAATTCATAGAAGAATTCACATCACAACACCATGACATTCAACCTAAACATGCTTAAAAAATTAAAATATGCTTACATGTAGGCTGACACACTAGTTTTCTCTCTATAGGTTGTTCTTTGATCATCGGCTCTGATTAAGCTCTCTCAAGCTCTACCTCTGCTTTTTGAACTCTTAGCTCTAGAATGTTTTGTTTGGAAACTTGAGAATTTTATGAAAATTTGAAATAAACTTCACTTTGTATAGCCACGCCAAAACACCATCATGCAAGGTCGTGCACACCGAGACACTTGGTCATGTATGGTGAGAATTTTAAATTCTTACACATTTTGACGTTATACATGTGGGAGCTCCTCAAGTTGACACATGTATGGGCCGAAATAACTAAATTAATCCTAATAACTATTAAAACCGTTTGGCCAAATAACTAATTCCCACCCAAGGTTTCCATAAATAACCAAGTCTCATCTAAAAGGTTTTAAAAAGGCAAATACCCATCTTACTTCCAATTTTTTTAACATTTTCTAATAAAAGACCAAAATAACTAAAAAATAAATAATGTTAATATTAAAATAAAATTTAATATAAAAAATTTTAAAAATCAATTAAAAATTTAAAATAAAGTAAAAATTTTAAAAATAGTAAAAATTTAAAAAAAGTCATCGCCACTTGTAGTGATGACTGTTATTAACCTAAGTAGGTGGTTAAAATTAGTCATTTAGTTACATTGGTAGTCAGATCTAGTTTTTTTGATAGTGAAGGTAACCAGATTTAGTTGCCTTTACTATAAGAGGAAGGTAGAAACAGTTAATATATTTGAAACTGACAGTTTTTTACCATTTTCAATGGCAAAGACAACTAATGGCAGAGACAACTAAAGACAGAGGTTGCCCACAAGGTCTAACTGTCTTTGTTATTAAGGTAGTTAGATCTAATCGTCAATAGAATTAGATAGCTGTTTTTAACCATTTTGTTAGGTTAATAGTGACTACTACCACCAACAACGCTGTCTTTTTAAAATTTTTATTAATTTTGTAGTTTTTTTATTAATTTTTATCATTATTTTAATATTATATTATTATTATTTCATATTTTAATTATTTTATAAAATTAATTTTATTATTTTTATTCAAAAAGACAAAAATGCTTCTTTGACTAATTAAATTTGACGGTTGACTATTAAATTTAATGGTTGACTTTGGTTAATAGTTGGGTATTTGACTTTTTAAAAGTTTTTGGATGAGAATTTGTCATTTAAGGAAACTTTGGGTGGGAATAAATCATTTGACCAGACCATCTTAACCTTGCCAATACACCTAAAACGTACTCAAAACTCACTCAATTTACCATTTTTAGAAATCAGGCCATTACACGCATAATTGTGCACACATTATCACACAATCTTGTCATTTTTTTTATCACTATGGTTGAAATTCTAGCTCTTTTCTGACCAAGATTGATCCAATCTCATATCATATCATCTTGCTTCATCATAAATCTTATAATTCATATCAAGATCCTCAAAATCATAGTCAAGTCTTCAACTAATTTATTCGTGTTCATCAACTCATTCAAGAACATCAATTCATGATTCTAAGTCCAACTTAAACTACAAAACGTGCTTAAATTCATGAAATAAAGTCAAATAATCACGAAAGAATCAACACAACATATCATTTCATCATCAAACTATGAAATTTGAACGTTCATCATGAATGAAACTTGAAAGAATCTTTAAAGTAAGATAGTATACTTCTTACCTCTTGTTGGCATACGAAAGGTGATCAACGATGACAAAACTCTCTCAAGAATGTCTCAAATGCACTCTCAAGTCTTGGAGAGATTTGAGAGGGATTGATTTATGAATAAAATCACTCTGAATAACTAAACATGCATGAGTATGCATTCACAAGATGCATGAGCATGCATTTAGCCCTTAACCAATTTTCTTGCCTTTTAACCTACACATATGGCTCAATCATGACTAGACATGTGTACGACCACACTTAAGCCTCTAAATGACTATTTTAACCTTTTAAAGTCAATTCTAAGCCCTAAAAACAATCTTAAGGCTAAGAAATGACTAAAAAGTACTTAAACATGCCTTCAAGTGATACAGAAAGATTAAGGCTATTTAAGATCAACAAATGCCTAACTGTGTGAAAGACAACATAGCCTTGAATAAACTTGATTCAAATCAAAATTTAAAAAGTCCTATATAAGTTAGAAACAATTAAATATTCAATTAGAGCAACCAAATATGTTTTATGTAACATGTAAAGAAAAATTTAGGGTTTAATATCATGTGATCTTTGACTTAGGTTTAGAGTAAACCTTAGTGAAAGCATAATAGTTGAATCTAGATACTCATAGGTCAGCTACTAAGGTGTTTTACAATTCATATTATTCACGGGTATATGGCTAGTATCAAATTATTTCTCACGTGGTTAGAAAGACGTTTCATGTAAGTGCCCATGGTCGAGACCATCTAAGGATGGTTATTTTTGTAGTATATTATTAGATACAAGCATATAATGAAAGAGGGTTTGCCTCCAGTGATTTTCTTGTATCGTCAAGGTGTCAATGCTTAGTCAACCTAAGTTCAAGCAACAATATGCTTTGTGCACTAGTTTTAATTACAAACATTATAGTGACCCCCGCCCCAGGCCTACTATGCGCAGCTGTAAAATATATATATATATATATATCTATATATATATATATATATATAATAATAATAATAATAATAAAATGTGTCTGTGACGGAGATCTCTACGAGGGAAAGAAAATTAATTACTGCTCAACATTCTTTAAAATCAATATACGGAAGCGTAAAACTATAAATATGACAATAAAATAAGTCATAGTAATTTTTCTGAAAATCCCAGGCTATTCATGTATCAAGTTATGATATCCATACAACAGTACATACTACATATCATACACACACATAAATACATGAAATGTAATTTATCAGAGCATATGAGCTGAATCTCAAAACTAGCTGCCGAGTCATGTCCCCAAAACTTCACAGCTGTATCGCCATATCTCAGTCCCCAACTCACTGACTTGTAAAAGAGAAATGAAGAGAAAGGGGTGAGTGACAAAATCACTCAGTAAGCATTTTCTATCTCTTACACAGACAGGTCATCAAGCAAAGGCTAATTGTAGATCAGACCTCGAACTCTCAGCTTACTGATTTCTTACTCATTCTTATTATTCTTGCTTTATAGTAGCTTATCTCATTCTTTTCTTATCTCTTATCTCTTTATTTTCTTTAATCATTTAGTTCTCAGAGTTTTCATGTGTTTTATGCTCTATACTTTGCTCTTATTTCGTATATTTCTCATGAATGCTATACATGACATGATATGCATGCTCTGATGTGAACTAAATCTCATTTCTCATAAAACTTTGCCCATCGGGCTAATTTTTTGAAAACTAATCTTTTCTGAAAACTCTTTCTGATAAAAATCTTTGACCGAAGATCCTCATATATATATATACATATAGTATATCTAAAAACAGTATCAAAAATATTGTATCTGGAAAATATCTCTGCTATGCTAGTCAGTCTAATGAACACAGGGATTCGGTACTTTGGCTGTGTGAGTTCAAACCTTTAAGAAAACTACTCGTGCACGACCATGTTTCTCTCTAGCAAATCATGATTTTCCTCTCTACAGCGTAACTCATGCTGCGATCCACCCCTAACTGATGTCCAGAACATCGATATATATATATATATATATATATATATATATATATATATATATATATATATATATATATATATATACTTTTAAAACATCTCTTGGATCCTTAGACCCCTTTTCTGAAAATGTCTCATATGTGGCATGTCATGCTCAATGCTCGATAATTATGCATGATATGTTGTTATCTCATATTATACTCATGTTTCTCAAGCTTAAAATTCTCTTAGGAAAGCTTAGGGTAGCTTATCTTTAATTTAAAATTCTTTTTTCTGTCTTTCTTAAGCCGCACGGGCGTATGTGTTAACGTGCACGGGCGTGTGTCAATGCACACTGGACCGTGACCTTTTCGTGCTTCTGGGCGTGCATGGTTCTGGAATATTTCTCAACATTCATGAAATTGGCTGACTACATAGGCGTGTGGTGCATATACACGGGCGTGCATGACTGGGCACACGTGCGTGTAGCAGCCTCAGCACCATCCCGTGTCTTACCTACATAGGCATACGTATTTGGGATTTGACACATGGGTGTGTGCACTCGGGTACACGGGCATGTGTGTGGATTTTCATACGCACACGGGTAACATGCAAGGTTGTGCTCATGTAGATTTGAGGCCACACAGGTGTGTCCCTTCGAGTGCACGGTCGTGTGCTCAACTCAGAATCTACAGATGCGTTTGGAAACTTAGAAAATCCTACTCAAACACATCCAAAACTCATTCATCTTTCAATCAAACATAAACACAACATAAACTCATGCCTATAATCATACTCAACTTATACATTTCTCATTTAACACATCAAATCTCATGCATTTCTCATCAAAGCATACCCAAGCAATAAACATAGCATACATTGCATAATACTCTCAATAATCATCATGCATTTCATCATATCATCATCCAAACATGCTGGAAAACATCCACAACATGCAACAACCATGCTAGAAGCTCAAAAATCATAGAAGCTTGCTGGAAACCTAAGTGAAGAGGTAAAGAAATACTTACCTCTTGCCATGGCGTCAGAATCTTCTCTCTAACTGGTCCTGGATCTCTAACCGGAATGATGGCAGTTGGCTGGACGGGTTCTGATCTAGGGTTTGCTAGAAAAAAGGAGAAGAGAAAAGCTGAAGGAGAAATTGGGCAAAAAATACGGGAAAAGAAATATATACTGCATCTCTTTCTTGGACACACGGGCGTGTGTCCTTCAAAATCTCAAATCTCTCTCTCCTCGTGCCATACATGTAATATTCTTCCCATAATACCCATGTACAAGCCACGAAAAGCTTCTAAAAGACTTTTCTACCCTTGGAACCCTCTCGGAACCATTTCCTAACTAGAAATCTCTCTTTTACCCTTATTCTCAAAGCCTAAAATGACATTTCTACCCTTGGGCTATTACAAACATCCAAAATATTGTATTTAGATATACCATATTTTTCACTAAACCTATAAGATGTAGTTATGATTAGATGGGTATTCGATTGATATCAAGCTATTGAGGACTAATCATTTAAGATGATTTAATCCTTTTAGGGCTAGTGTCTAGGTGATACAATGTGATTAGGGATAAATGTCTAAGACATCATAATAATATTCATATTAGGTATATAGGATGCTAATTAATTACTTCAAGATTAGACATCAAGGATGTCAGGTAAATAGGAATATAAGAGAAACACCTTGAATTATTTTTATTACATGTGTTGTGACTTGACAAGTCACTTACTAAGTGTTTTCATACTCACAAGTTCTTTCATGTTGTTTTGCAAGTATGAGAGATTGATTAAGGCATGAAGGGAGCTTAGCTGGTTAGCCTAGGACATTATATGAGGAAGGGGCATAGATTTTATGTATTCACTTTATTGTATTTCAATTATTACTCAAACCATGTGTTTATGATATGTTACTATGCATATTTAAGTTGTTTTTGGCTTTTTAAACATTTTTATGAATGATCATATGTTTCTTTAGTGAGTTGATATTTCCATGATTCAATTTTACACTTATTTGTGCATTATCTAAGTTAAGCATATTATGCTTAAAGTTCCATTATAATAGTTATTAAGTCAAGTTTTAAAATGACATGTGTTTTCAGGTCCTTATTCCCTCCAGGGTAGAAAAGACTATAAAAAAATTATATAACCCAAGATTTTATACAACTTTTGTAAAAAATTATATGAACTCATTATCTTGATCATTATTTTTATATGACTGATTTAAAAGGTCACACATGTTGCATAAAAAATTATGCATGTTGGGTAAAATCTTATCTTCCACAAATTTCATTATTTAGGGGGTTACGTAAAAAGTTGCACAAAATTTGATTAGGTAAAAAGATTAAAGTAATACTAGACAACCACCCTTTACAAAAGTGGTTGTCATCCACCTCTTATAGTGCCACACAAAATTCATTTTTAAAAAAAATTGAAAATAAATCTAAATTCTATGTGACCCTTATAATAATCATATAAGGAGTGGATGACTACCACTCCTCTAAAGGTGGTTACCTAGCTCACAAACAGTTAACACTAAGTTGGTAATCTTTTTACTTGACCAAAAGGTGTCTAATAATTTATTTACATGACTTGGAGAACAATTGATCGATTATCCTCCAATGTGTTTTGTGTTGAATCAATAAAAAAAAATCGTGAAAACAACAACATTATATCTATTCTTTTAAATTCCAACAATATTCACAACTTCAAACCATGCAAACAATAAGTTTTCAAAACCCTAAAACCCTAGCTTTAAAAAGACAAACCCAAAATCTTTAAACAAATGCATTAAAATAACTATTTGGAAGAGTGTACAATGTAATACGGAAACTATTAACAACTAACCTTCTTTCCTTTATTATAAACTAAAATATCAATTAAAACATAGATCAATGAAGTATAATGAATATCGTGAAAATGACTAAGTACAACAAGGAGCACTTGTATATAAAGTAAAATTTCACCTCCATATTATCTGAATTTTAGCCCAAAATTATATCATAGATCACTTTTGTGATTTTTGTGGTAGGTGGAGAATGAAGCAAAAAACAAACTTATATGTTACCATAATTACTTTAAGCATAAGTCTAATGGTTATATGGTATATACAAGTATAGAGTGTAATTATTTTCTATTGACTATAATATTTTATTAATTTAATTCATATATCTTAAGTAACCTTTGATTAAAAACATTAAAAGACTATTTTAATAATCTATCTGATATTATTTTATTTGATTTGTAAGTAGTAAAAAATTATAATAATTTTTCGTTATTAATAGTGACATAACAAGTAATATAAAAGTTAATCTGATTACTTTATTTAACTTAGGTATTAAAAGATTACTAAAATAATTTTAATTTTATTATAATTTTATCTTTACTTACTAAATTTTTAGACTCCATCTTAACTATTAAAAAATTACTAAAATAATCTTGATTTTGTTATAAATTTATTCTGACTTATTAAATTTTTTGGACAAAATTACATTTTTTAATATGTTTCTAATAATTTTAAAAATAATGTTACACCCTTAAAATAAAATAAATCAGAGGTGTAAATATCATATAATTATGTATTTAAGGATAAATTGTAAATTTAAAAATTTTAGGGGTGTAAATGAAAACTTAAGGGTGTTTTGTAATTTTAAAAAAGTTTGGGCTGTTTTTGAAATTTTTTTTATTTTAATATGCCCCTACAATTTAAAAATAATAATTACACTCTAAAAAACAAAACAAAACAAATCAAATTAAATTAGGGATGTACATATCATATAGTCATATATTGTAGGTAAATTATAAATTTGAAATATTTTAAAGGTTTTAATAAAAATTTTTAGGGTTTCTTTTGAAATTTGAAAAAGTTTGGAGTATTTTTGAAATTTTTAAAATTTTAGTGTGCCCCTAATAATTTAAAAAAATTATGATTATACCCTTAAACATACAATAAATTAAGAGTATAAATGTTATATTACAAACTATTGAAATCATTAATATTAATTAAATATAATACAAATGTATAATAAATAATATTTTAAGGATATTTAAGTAATATAACATTTCAATATTCTTATATTCATATTAACCGTATACAATAATTATTTATACATATTAATTTTATTAAACACAAAATAAATTATAATCAATAAATTTTCAAATAATCTGTCTTATTGATTATATTTCATTCTTAGTGATAAAAAATTACCTAAACTAAATAGGTCCATAAACTTATCTTTAAGTAATGTTATAAATATCAATGAAATGCACCAAGATTATGGATCGAATTTCATATAATTATAATTCATTAAAGTTTTTTCACAATTTTTTTTAATAATTCATTTAATAATAAAATTACAATTTATTTGTAAACATATTATTTTCCTTTTATCTTTTCTTTGAAAAAGTATTGACTTTTTTGACTAACTGTTTTTTTGAGAAACTGGGTTTTTGGTAAAAAATAATAATAATAATAATAAATTGTAAATTAGAAGTTAATTTATTTTTAATATTTTCCTATAATTAAATGTTGGGTTTTAAAATTTGGACCGGATGGACCGGCCCATTTGGAGATGAGTGATAAATTTGATTTACTTTATGATTAAAATTTCGACTTGCAGACTAATTCTTGAACCGGGTCAAAACCGGGTCCAGATTTAAAAACATAAAGAAGTGATTTGAAAATTGAAAGAGCAGAAGCCTCAACTAGAATCCAGCTTTAGCTCTTTCAAAACCAAAACAAAATTAGTTTGAAAATCATTTCAACATTCAACCCAATTACTATCAATATTTACACATTTTAATTTGTATTGAGCTCCAAGAACGCGTTTCGTAGATGTGTTAATCCTCGATTATGAAATTGGGGCTCTCTCAACTTCGATCAGTAAGTTTGTTCTTCACTCTTTTGTTTTATAATTTCTCCGATTTCCCCTCTTCGATTATGGAATTAGGTTATTTATGTTTGTTTTCTGAGAAAATGTTGATTATTATACGAATGAACTAATTTAGGTTTTTGACAATTGGCTTAGTTGACTCTGCTATCATCCATTGAAAGTATTTCCTTGCTAAGTTGTTAGGGTTTTGCTGACATACTTCTTTGGTTGAATACTTTTTGTTCAAACCATGATTGAATGCCTTTTTGAAAAGTATTCTTTATAGATAAGTATTGGGAACAATCTTTGAGAAGCACTTCATAGATGCTTTCCTGAAACATTTTTGAATTTTTTATTCTGTATTATTTAAAATCACTTCTAAGTGTTTTTACAGAAAAACTGCATTATACAGCATTACTTATTGGTATGCTATTTTGTCTTCCTTTTTCTGGACCAATTATATCAGGTTTCTTTATGGGTAAGCGTTAAGGTTTGTTTTACTGAATGTTTAGTTCTTTCAACAGGTTTTGTGAAAGCTGCTTTTAAGGATGTCAAGACCCCTGTTACTTGTCTCTCTACTGCTTATACTCATAATCACCTCTCAGTTTGAGTGGCGACAACAACTTGTTGTTGACCTTGACGCTAGTCCTACTATCAACCAGAAGCAGTACAAAATATTGAAGAGGGAAGAAGCTGTGAAAGAGAAGGTAATAAATCTTTTATTTATAGATATTTTTGCTTCCGGCATGAACATCTTTTACTTCTTAATTTCCATAATAACTTGAAAAAAGAAATTTTTCTTCTGAACTAAAAAATCCAGTTTCCGCTTCTCCAATTAGAAACTCCTGCAAACATGTAATTACACTCGTTTATCATGTGAGTTTCAAAAGTAATGTTCCATTTCCATAAATGAGAAATTGGGATTGATTAAATTGCATTTGTTTTTGTAATGTGATCACCTTCTGTCATGTTATATTAAGCTCTTGTTTATTTTGTATATTCTTAGAAGGGTTTAAAATCCTTTCTATTAGGTCCTGTGTCAGTTTAGTGGTCCATGGAAAGAATGTGAGACTGTATTCAACTGTATTTTAAATGTTTCTATGACAGGAAAAATTTTTCATTATGTCACTGATGATTAAAAGAAAAGATATGAAGAAGGAAGTATAGAAGATGTTTGGGTTCCATGTGATAAGTACTTAAATTACCTTTTTCAATTACATTTCTGTACGGAAATTTAAATGCCAGCTTTAAGGTCCCTATAAGTTAACTGATCTTGGGAGAGAATGTTAGACTGTAGTCAAACGTATTTTGAATGTTTCTGGGACTGAATAAGCCTTTCCTTTTCACTGCTGATGATTAAAATACAAGAATAAGACGTGTAAAAGATCATATGTGGTAAGTATTTATATTATTTGGTTTGATTACATATATAGTTTATGAAGGTTTAAAATCCTGCTTTAGGTTGTTGTTGAATTTAACTGATCCATGTAAAGAATGTGAGACTGCAATGCCAAAAGTTTTAGTGGCTTACATTGAAATATATTGAAACTAGAGGTGTAATATGGATCATGCTGTGTTGTCAAACCTCAGTCCATTTCATGCTTCATGGCATGACAATGCCCATTGAGGTAACATGTTTGTGGTTGTGCTATGTTGTTGTGATAGTTGTTTTGCGCCTTTCCTCTTCGGTTATTTATTTCAGAAAAAAATATGAAGGTAGTTGTTTGAACAGTTAAGACGGAAAATTTACTTGTATTTTCCTTTGAAATTAAAAAATGAAATGACATGGTCTCATGTGAGCTTTCGCTGCTTTCCTAGTATGTGGCATGTTGTGTCATAGTGGGGCTACCCCTTGCTACCCACATTCTTGCCCAGCATAGCTTGTCAGTCCTGCCTTGCCTGTATAAACACCGAACTCAATTGTGTTCCAGCCTGATTTACAGCTCTAAGTTTGATAACAGACAAAATAAAAATTCTTTGACTTAATTAGCTTATATGACCATTCTGTCTAGTCACCACATTCTGATTTCTTTGTATTCTGTGTTATGGAAATTTTGAGTGTGATATATGAAATATGCTATAACAACTGAAGTATCTCTGGTTTAGAAAGATTAAGTTCATATTGGCTACCTGTTTTTGTTGGTTTAAGCATTATATTTCATCTTCAGAAAATAAATGTAACTCTCGAATAGTGTTCACCAATGTATTAGTTGCAATGTTTGCATCTGCTACACTATGTTGTCTAACTTTTACGTTCTGTTAGTTCATAGCAAGAAGGCGACATTTTTTGCTAATTAATAACGATAGAATATTATGGGCATTGGCCATATGGTTGGTAATCGCTGCAAATATGTTAGCACTTCCGTGCTTTGGACATTATATAGCACAAAAAATTTTATAACCATGTTTAGTTCTAATGTTAGTTGTATAATGCTTAGTGGTAATTGTAAACTACTGGCATGTTTGTATGATGAAATAGATAGCAATGATTATCATAGTACTGGTTGGTTGATAAACACAACTCTTAATTGTAGATTGTTTCAAGCATAAATGGATTATGTGGAGGATTGAATATTGGTTCACATAATCTGGATTGTTCTTAACCTAGTTCTATGATTAGGCAATTATTTTTTATAATCTGAAGGGGGAGCAAAATAGAAAAATGAAAATATGATGTGAATAATGATCTAAATTATTCTTCTATCATATGAGCATATGCAAGCAAGTCTTCTACTTTACATGTGAAGTCAGTTCTAGCATGGTTTTGTTGATTAATCTTTGCTTAATATTTACTAAATACTATCACTTCTTGCAGATTATCTTATCACAAGAGAAGAACATTCAGAGACTTAATGAACTTGTACAAAGTCTTCAGGAACAATTGTTCTTGTGCAGGGGCAATAATGGGACAACAAATGGCACCGTAAACCACATGACCAATCATGTTATAGAGCTTGAATGACGGCAGATCCCGTGGGACTAGTCAAAGGCCCCATGAGCCTCTGTTTAAATTCTTGGTCTGTTGACATTGTAAAAGCCCTCATCAGCCCAATTTCAATTTGAGGTTCCTTTTGATGTAAGTTTTGTATCTTTTTCTCTCAACTGAAACATGCATGATGTTAAAGGGCCATCATACCCATCTGAAGTAATTAATAAGTAAAAAAGCATTGTATTCTAATGGTGAACTAGTATAACATAAAACTTAAAATAGGTATCTGAGCCAACTCATAACCGGAACCTAAGAGCTAAAATAAGCATGATATGATATGAAGACCTACAAAATGGAAAAAATTATATATTGCTTTTTGTAATATTTGAAAAGAAAATTTTGATTGAGAGTAAGTATTGTTGATGAAATTTCAGTTCTTGACAGAGTCTTGTGTTCTATCCAGAGTAGAAAATACTTGAAAAGATGCTGTGCAGAAGAGTTAATTGCTTCATACAGTGTGGACAGTTAACATTTTATTCTGTGTGTTGGTCAACAGGTGTCTTTATTTGTGTTGAATTTTTCTTGATTCCTTCTAAACATTGTGTTATTAAGAGAAGATTGGGAGAAAAAAGTGATTGCCAACGGTTTTATTTTGCTTGTTTCTGCCGTTCTTTTATTTTTATTATCTTTTGGCTTTATGTTTTTGTTTTACCAAGTTAATTATCCAAATTCAATTTCAGAATAATTTCTATTTGAATCAGGATTCTGAAATTGAATTTATGCAGAATTGTGGTTTGATTCACTGCTGTAAGTAAATCGTAGGTAATTATCTGGTTGTATATACCCATAAATGCATATAGATATTTATTGTGCCCTAAAAGTTATGAAATTTGTGCGAGGCATTTTAAACTAAGGGTTTTAAATTTTGATAGATATTCTAAAATCTTATGTGGGATATGAGGTTTGATTAAGGTCTCTATGTAGAAAATAAAATTTTGAAGTGGATAGTTTTGTTTATTGCTTATGTAAAGTAACGTGTAAATATAAGAATGGAAGGATGAAGAATGAACAAAAATTAGAAGAAAAGCTGCAAAATTTGGATTAAAAACCTCCCCTGAATCATATAAGTGAAAATTTAAGATCCTAAATTTTCAAATATGTTTGTTTTAAAGTATAGTAGCCACTGGCTTAGGAGGAAGGCATTCTCATTGTTAGCAAAATTGATGTTGTATGGCTTTATAAAGAAAAAAAAAGATTTTGAGAATTCACTGTGCAGAAAAGGGATAGGCCTTCAAAGAGATATTTGATTAAGAAAAGCTGAAGAATAATGAAGAAAACTAGGCATTCATTAACCAAACTAGCATTACTTAATCAAAGCCTAAGAAAATACTATCATACAGAAACCTATATGCAGAGACATATGTACACTTTGTTTGGTCACAATAGCGTTAGAATTTTTTGAAATCTGAGAACAATGAGTTGTGTAACAACAAAATTTAACTTAAACTAATAAAATAAATTGAAGTGATACCAAATAACCCAACTTAAGATTTTGAAAAAATTATTATAATACCCTTGTATCGTGAGAACTTGAAATTTTTATTATGTTCTTCCCTTGTTCACTAAAGTGCTTATGACTTGTAAATTATGTAACCTAGAAGTTCGAACGCCTCAGCAATCAATTGATTTTCCATGACTCTGTATTCAAGATTAATTTGCTTCTAATATATTCTTTATTCTTAAACAAGGATAGTTTACATTTAATTTGAGATAACATTTAGAAGTGCTGAACTATCACATTTTTTATATTAATGGCATCAAATTTTTTTTATTGAAGGGATCTATCTTTTAGATTTTTTTATTGAAGGACCAAACTATTATCTAATTTCCAATGATGTAAAATAGGAATGATGTAGCAGTTTTTTTATGTTAAAAACATTGATGTGGTTATTTTGATGTGTTGACATGGACTATTTATGCAATGATATTGACAATTTGTGTGTTGGTATGGACATTTGCAACCTACAAATGTTGCTGGATTGCAGGGACGATTTGTTGGTCGTTCATTCTTTGCCAAGCAATTGTAGGATTCATCTGTTACAAAGAATATTGTAACAGATGAATTTTCAAGGGTCAGTTTAGATGATTTTGTTAAGTTATCTTACATGTAAAAGAAACAATATTGGACCAGGAGAAAAATAGATTTAACAAAGGTAGCCTAACCCATATACTAGGAAAGGAATAAAAGTAGGTAGGAGTTATGATATTTTCCTTTAAGTAATGTTATATGAACAAACTATCTTATATATATTAATATAAGAACCTATATGTTTGATATATAATTTATTTTTAATTGAAGTTATGTAATCATTTTTAAATATTTCTAAGAAAATGTTTGTATTTAGAATCTATACAAAAGTTCATGCACGTACAACTAAGTAAACACTTACCCAAAAGAACCATAAGTAAGCTGTTAATATTTATTATTTTATTGTTTATTTATAAACCATTGATAAATTTATAATTTATAAAATTTAATTATAATATTTTAAAAATTAAAAGGATTAAATGTAATTGGGCCAACTGGGCTAGGGATTGAGTTGAAGACATTGTAAACAATCAAGTATAATAGGTTCTGTTTGGTCCACCAAGTTTTGTGAATAGGGTTGTATAATAGACTGTGTTTGGTCCACTAGGTCGTGTTTGATGAAAGGTTGGTTGTGAAGGAAAGTACTTTGTGTTATTTAAGTTTTGATAATGGTGTGGTGTAATGGATTTTGTGTTTAGTAGTTGTTGCGTGATAAGTATATGAGTATATAAGTAGGCTATCTTTAGAGTAAATCATAATGTTGGTGGTGGAGAATGGAGTCCTGCATGAGACATGAAGAGGTAGGGCATGAATTTGAGTTTCTTTAACTCAATATTGGGATAACACTTTTGAATTACTTGGTGATACGGTTGTGAGATTAATTGCGTCACCTAGAGTTTGTGATTTGGTTTATAGACCTAAAATTGAATTAGTTGACAACGGATTAGGTCAAAGGTTGAGGGAGACCAATTAGGTTGAAACTTGTATTGATAAAACATTATAAGACTATCAGTTTAGATTGATGTTTTGTTAAAAAAAAAAGTTATAATATTGCTTGTGAAATTTTTGTGATTGACCTGTGAAAGGAATGTCAAATTTGTGATAGCATTACAGAGCAATATGCCACACTTTTCATAGATTTGGCATATTATTTTTTGGACCTATTTATAAATTTTCCTCTACCCTTATTCAATTGTTGAATTTCTAACTTGTTTCTACCTTATATTCTCACTATGAGTATTGACTAGCACTTTATTCAAATATTTTGCACTAAGACTTATTTGTGAGGATCTACCACTCAAGTATTCAAGATAATCTTTCCACTAGCTAAATTAGCTTTGCTACTGCTAAATTCTAAAGGAAACAAACAAGCCTTATAAGCTTTTGTTCATACATTTGTAATATCAACTTCACCTTAGTCAAAGTGATATTTATAGTAGGAGAGCTATCTTAGTTATAATGTGAATCACAACAAGATCAAATTTTGGACCCGAATCTACTATAAAATTAATCAACTCCTTTATAGTGAGTGTTGGTCGACCTATTACTACTGCATCATATACATTTTTCATCCTATGAGTGTTTTCTTTAAGGTAAAAATTACCTTTCTTTAAAGCTTGTAGGGTATTCCAAAGGTTCATTATTTGAGCCTTAGACTCATAAATTACACATTAACATTATAGGGTATCCCATATTTCATTAGCAATTATACAATTTACAACATGATTAAGCATTTTTCTCTAAAATCAAAGCCAATAATCAATTCATAAGTAATTTATCATAATGCTTTTCAAATAGAATAATGAATATTTCATTGGTTTACATCACTCAACCCATCATTAGACTTAATATAAATGAATAGTAAGCGATGAAGGACTAAACATGTTAGGTGCTCTTTTAGCTCAGTTCATGAACACCTAACGAGAAAAGTTATTGAGTTTGTCAACACTAATGGTTATTTTCATTCAGCTTAGGGGTGATGACTTGAAGATTTGATACTGGAAAGCTATTGTTGCTCATGGGAATCGACTAAAACTAGACCCAATCCCAAGATCTCTTTCTAAAGTCACAAGAGTTATAGAAATAAAAGGATAAGAAACATTGGTCATCATGATATTGGTCAAAAAGGGCTTTGACTTTGAAAAACTTCTCACAATACAAGATCATAATAAGATCAAGAACAAAGAAAACAATGAAAGTTGTAAAATTCCTTGATTTTTCATTAGAAGAAAATTAGGGTTTACAAATATATATTTATACACGAAACAATTTGCCAAATTGACTTTAGTTGTCGATACATTTTACAATCATTTACCTCTTCTCCAAGAGAGAAAAAAACTTTTATTATCAATTTCATTCATGATAAAAATTTGAGAACCCTTATCAAAATATCTGTTACAATAAAACGGTTTGTTTTGTTTTGTTTCTTTATAAAACGATTGTTTTATTAATCCTTAGCAATACCAAAGAAGAATAAAGAATAATATTGAAAAAACTCAATTTTATAGAATAATTGATTTATCATTATACAGGAGATTGATTTTATCGCACTTATTTTTCTCTTTTCTTATAGAGATCTTTTCAATTTCATCTTCATTTTTTGTTTGAATTTATTTGTAAACCATTTGTGAATATAAATAATGAATGTGGATAACCTTTTATCTTGACCATAAGATTGTTGTTAATAATAGATCATTAAGATGAAAAAAAAAAGAAGTAAAAAATATGCCTCCCTAAGAATTAAGAGTTTGTCCATTCTTAATCTAGACAAAGTTCTTATCTTGTTATAATATAAATAAATATGAATGAATGAACTTTAGAGGGACGGAGCCACAAAAGTTCTAAAAATCCTAGAATTTTAGAGAAGTTCACTTCGAGATAAGTCATTTATGTCTTTCTATTAATATAAATTCAGAATTTTTTTTGCAAAAATTTTAGTATAAAGGATTATTCTTCTACTAATGGTTTAAGAAAATTTTAATAACTTTAGGGGAATAGGTATTTTCCATATATTTATGTTTATATAACAAAATAACATCGAACTAACTTTCTCGAGTTAATAATATTCAAAATAAATGTCATTATAATAATTCATTTGACTCCATGGATGGAGTTCACATGTCCTTATACTAGAGTTCTTCTCCACCGTCAAACATTTTCCTTATACTGTTGATTTAACATACTTTTAATGTTCAAATAGATATTTTTATTTTCTCTCGAATTATAGTAACGTAAAAAAGTAAAATTAAAAAAATAAATAAATGCACATCACAGGCGCTCGTAAACAAATATTTTCAACAACCAGCCTTATGGTTTAGAAGTGATGGGGACTGGTGTCCCCCCTAGTCAAATTCTGAACAAATTTTAGGAATTTGTATTTATGAATTGGGTTTGCGCGGGGACAAGGGTGAAGTATTAGTTAGGTAGGGATTCAGTTAAAAATAAATAGGAATAATAAGGTTTACCCAAATGCATTGGGATTAAAACCTGAGAGGAACATCTCAATTGCCGCAATTACTTCTTTGCTCAGAAGTTTCAGTGCTTAGCTGTGTGCCTGGCAGACTGCTCTCATTTATATTCTGTTCCCTTCAACTGAGAACTTATTATGATAATGGCCGATGAGTAAAACAGTATTCATCTTTAGAAGAGTAGGAGTTCGAATTTTCATAATATCAAACGTTAGACTTATTTGATGATTCAGTCTTTTGACTTAATCATTGACACTTGATCATCAAACCAAACTAAAACAACACCAGATAAAATTTACAAAAATCAAGAAAAATTCATAAAAAAAAGAAAAAGAAAAAGAAAATATAATGCAAGCGAACATGAAGAATAAGAAGTCATAAAATTCAACTCCCATCCTCAAACTTGAATCAAATATTGTCCTTAATGTTAAGAGAAAGTAAGAGAAGCAATATAAAAACTTTTTGAGTTTGCACAGGAAGATTCAAAGTTGTAGTTTGAAGTTAAGGTCATTGAAAATATGCAAACTTCTATAATTTAGGGTATTTTTGGTTTGAAATTTTTTTTATTAAAATTATAAGATTATAAATATAGATTATATTTAGATTAATAAACATAAAATAATTTTATGTTTAGATAAACTTGTATATGTAAAAAAAGTATAATAGATGATTGATAATAGTGAACAAATACTGTGATATTATTTTATTTAAATATTTTTACTATGCTAAATTAAATTTATTAAATAAAAATAAAATTACAATAAAATTAATACTTAAAATGAGTGAATTAATCAATATAATCTTAATAATAAAAAATAGACTATTAAGATGTTTTTTATTTTTTAATTACAAATAATAAAAATAAAATTATTAACACAATTATTATTAATGTATTTGACTTGAGTACATGGATGGAGTTAATTCTACACACAAGCATTCTGCCATGTGACACTGAAGTTCTTCCCAGCTACCGAACATTTCCTGTTGAACGTTATTATTATCCTTCCGTCTAATCTCTATACATAAAAAATTTATTGATTGCCTTCAAATGCAATAAAATCTCATGGACTGATTTTTTGAATGCCTACCTGTTATCGTAGAACATTTACGTGGAATTTTCTTAGATTTTGCTTGCGTAATACATCTTTGTTCTATTTCTCTAACCAAAACCCTCTCCATTGCAATGCCTATTGTATTGACTTGATTTTTCTTTTTAGCTCCAAGCATAAATAAAAAAAAATATTGAAAATGATAAAATAAAGTAAGGAAAAAGAGAGCAACATGAGTTCCCTTCCGAAAAACCACTTGGTTTATAGTCATTAACTTACTCTATCTAATCATTCTTCTAAATTGCACGACTCTACGGTAGTCTTGTGCTTGTTAAATCCACCATTCAAATATTTAAATCTTTGACTACTCGTCTATGTTCTTTGCGTTATGAGAAATTTCTACCACTCCATAGTGAATAACTTGTGTTACTGTGAAGGGACCTAGCCAAGAAGATTTAGTTTACTTGGAAAAAGTCTTAAGTCTAGAATTATGAAGTGAAACTTTGTGACCAACTTTATAATCACGTTGCACTATGTGTTTATCAAATGATGAGTTGGATAAGAAATACGAAAAATTGTAGTTTGCACCTTCACAATTAATTGATAAGGCAAAAAAAGGTACAGAAAGATTACAAAAATAAACAAAAATAAATAACGGTGACCTATGACCTCCCTGGCACAATCTCTCTTTTATGAAAAACACCCATAAAATGTAGCCTTCTTCATGAATTAGTCTGGAAAATAAAGCTTGACAGTATTTTTTGATTTTATACTCGACTTATATATATATATATATATATATATATATATATATATATACACACACACACACTATTTATAATTAACAACCATGATTTTATTTGTCACATTGAGGAATTTTCTTCCATTATAAAAAACTCCAATGGTAACAATTTTAGAAGTATATATAGCTGATCTTCTTCTAATTATTATAATACTTTTAGTTCTAGTTATTTTTTGACTCCTGCAAGATGAAATAGATAAAAGAATGAGATGTCAATAGGTTAAACTATATCTAACTATGACTTAAGCACAACTTACAAATTTTTTTGGATGGCAAAGAAATGGGAAAATGGTTAATTTAACAGTAGTCAACAATATAATTTTCTACCTAGATATATTTTTGTTGGATGTTTAATACCTTTGCAAGAGTACGAGTCAAACAAATAATAAAATAAGATATCGATTCCATAGGGATTAGAGATATGAATACTAGAAATAGTTGAATTTTCGATTATTTAGAGCTTTGAATAAATTTACTGTATATAGTTGTATAGTATCTATTATTAAACCTACTTTACAATAAAGCTATGTTAGTGCAACTAAGTAAACAAACAATAAAGACATATATGATAGAGGGTTTTTTGATTCTTAAAGTATCTAGAGGCAGGATTTCACCTTCACCACTCTTATCCTAGTGTAACTACTCCTAGTTTAGGTTGAGGATCAATATGCTTGATAGTTGTCTCTCCTAAGAGGGGAGAGTAGAGACCTCATTTATTTCTTGTTTGCAAGCGAGAAAACTTTTGAGTAAAGGTTGTGTAGGGTACTTGGCTAATATGGTATGTAGAGATGTAGCTGGGCTAAATATCGAGGAGGTGCTTATTGTAACAACCCGATATTAGAATGGTCTTTCTAGGCCTTGAATCGGGGTTAAAAGAGAGATTTCTTAGTTAGAAATCTGTTTCAGTGAGATAGGAGGGTATAATGGTCTTTTGTTGGCTTTATATGCAGCTTGTGGAAGGAGCATGACTGTGCATTCTTGTGTGCATGCCCATGCGTCCTTTTCTTGTCATGCACGCCCGTGCATATTTGCCGCACGCCCGTGCATGCCTACTGGTATATAAACCAATGTTTTCCTCTACCCGTTTCAGTCAGTTTTTCCCTTTTCTTTTCTCTCTAGGAAACCCTAGCCTTTTGAGAGAGAGATTAGCCAGCTTTAGCAGCCATTCCAACCAAGATTCAACCGAGGATAGAGAGATAGAAGATCTTAGCAGCTCTAGGTAAGTATTCTCTTACATTTTCCCTATTTCCTTGGATTTGAGCTCCCTTGGTTGGGTTATTTCAAAGATTTGTGCATGTTTTTAGCTTATTAGCAGTGTATGTTGCATGCTAGTATGTTTAATTAGAAATGTGATGAGTTTGGGTTGAGTTTTTGGTGTGATCTTACGGATTTCGACCGTGGGTGTCAAAATAGGGCTGGATGCATGCCCGTGCGTTTGTGCACGTATGTCTGTGTATTCTGGTTTTGAGCAGGGTCACGGTCATACATGCGAGGCATGTACGATCAACTTTTGAGAGGGGTCACGGTCGTGCGTTAGCCAAGAGTGAGTTTTTAACCAGAATTCTAGAACCTTGCACGGTTAGGCTGTACGCCCAGCACACGGTCTGTGCGTCTGCATGCACACCCGTGCGTCCGATGGTGTACGCCCATGCACCTTAGTAAAATGAGAAAAAGAAGAAAATAAGCAAAATTTCAATAACAAGAAAAGAAAAGAAAAGAAAAGAAAGAAAAGAGAAAAAAGATAAGATATTTTTCCAGAATCACATTTTAATCTCACAACTGAACAAGAAACTCATCACCAAACTTAGGCAGCGTAATCTAGTGATAGGTCACGATAAGAAAACAGAAATAAAGACAAGAATAGAAATAGAAATAGAAAACAAAACCAAAAATAGAAAGAGAAACAGAACAGAAAACAGAAATAGAAACAGAACGGAAACAGAAAAACAGTAAGAAAGACTATAATAAGAAAGAAAGAGAATTGATAAGATAACATGCATGAATAGCATCATTCAGCATAGCATGTTAAGCAATATTTTTAGAAAAGAGATCAAGTGATCCATTTGCATCAGTTTACAACATTCAGGGCTCGATATTTGAGTCAATTATTAAGGGTGAATTTGAGGGGGCATCTGTGGGTTTTTAGCTTTCTGACTTCGGTCAGATTGGTTAGATTTTAGCTTACTGGTCTAAGGACTGGTATGGTAGGACATTTCAGCTTATTGGCACTTCGCTAGTATGGTTTAGCCCACTTGGCCAGGATATCGAATCCCTGTTTTCATCAGTCTGATCAACATAGCAGATATCTTTAGATATAGAGATTTCAGAAACAGTTTTCAGAAACATATTTTTAGTAAACAAGCCCAAGGGTAAATAATATGATTTCGGCATACCATGATACATTATACATGGCATGGTAGAACATACAAATAGTAAGATCAGAATCATGTAAGATAAGAAATAAAAGAAAGATAAAGCTGCACGGTATACGTCAGAAAGAAAGAAATAAAGAATTCAACTAATCCTATCAGAACACAAGAATTAATAAGAAAAACAAAGGATTAGAAGAAGCTATTAGGCTATCAGGAGCTTAGTTAAGTTCGCCTAGATAGCAGTTAGCCAGCAGCAGCAACTTAGTCTAGAGCCTACCCGAGGGTAGAGCTAGGAGATGCTTACTGAGTGACTTGTCACTCATTCCTCGTGGTTTCCCTTTTTTACAGGTTGGTGTTTCGGGGAGCTAAGCTAGGTGTACGAGAGATGGCTGGTGTGTGGGATGTGGCTTGGCAGGTTTTCACCTAAGTTTTCAGATATATGTATGTATATATATGTTTAGTTTCAATAGATAGTATGTTTGTGACTCGCATGCTTTAGATTGCTCATGCATTTGGATTATACAGTATCTCTCAGATTTTTAGATATTATTATTATTAATATTTTATAAACATGAGTTTTATTTCAGGATACTATACAGTGGGTTTTAGTGTCCCATCACAGATTTATAAATCTACTTCCACATATTTTCAGTAAGCAAACAGAGTAATACCCACTGCTATATATTAGAGATAAATTTATATTAAAAAAAAAGGGTCTACAATAATATATAGCAGGTGGGGTATTACACTTATAGTGAGAGAGTTTCCTGATGTATTTTTAGAGGATTTGTTAGGGTTACCTCCTAAGAGAGAGTTGGAGTTTTGTATTGAGCTGCTTCCTGGTATGTCTTCTGTCTCTAAGGCTCCGTATCAGATAGCTCTAGCAGAGTTACAAGAATTGAAGAAGCAACTTCAAGAATTGATTGATAAGAGGTTTATTAGGCTGAGTTGTTTGCCATGGGGTGCTTTCATCCTATTTGTAAAAAAGAAATATGGTTCCTTGAGAATGTGCGTAGATTATAGAGAGCTAAACAAAGTGACAGTGAAGAACACGTAGCCGTTGCCGAGGATTGATAACTTGTTTGATCAGTTAAGTGGAGTTGCAATGTTCTTCAAGATAGAATTGAGGTCTGGGTATCATCATATGAAAGTAATAGAGAGAGATACACCCAAGACGACTTTCAGGACGAGGTATGACCACTATGAGTTTGTGGTAATACCTTTTGGGTTGACGAATGCTTCTGTAATGTTTATGGATTTGATGAACCAAGTTTACTGTCTAGATAGATTTGTTGTGGTATTTATCGATGACGTCTTGGTCTACCGATGAGTGTAAAGGAGTATGAGGAACATTTGAGGTTTGTTCCTTATAGATTAAGAGATCGTCAGTTTTATGTTAAGTTTAGCAAATGTGAGTTTTGGTTGAGCATTGTGGTGTTTTTTGGGCATATAGTTTCAGCTGTTGGTATTTCAGTAAACCTAAGCAAAATAGAGGTCATCTTGAGTTGGCTGAGGCCAAGGACACCTAAGGAGGTGAAGAGTTTTCTCAAATTGACTAGTTATTATCGGAGATTCATTAAGGGATTTTCTAGCATAGTGAGGCCATTGACAACTTTAACTCGAAGAAAGGTTCCTTTTGTTTGGACTGAGATATATGAGGAGAGATTTCAGGAGTTAAAGTAGAGATTGACCAATGCTCCAGTGCTAGCTTTACCTTAGGAAGGCATTGAGTATGAGCTTTATACAGATGTTTCTTACTAGGGGATTAACGCAGTATTGATACAACAAGGTATGATAATTACCTATGCCTCTAGGCAATTAAAAGACTATGAATTGAGTTACCCTACACATGATTTAAAGTTGGTTGAAATAGTGTTTGCTTTAAAGATCTGAAGACATTTTCTATATGGTGTTAAATGCTACATTTATTCAAATCATTAGAGTCTCAAGTATTTCTTCACCCATAGAGAATTGAATATGAGACAAAGGAGATGGTTAGAGTTGGTAAAGGATTATGATTGCGAGATCCGCTATCATCCAAGTAAAGCTAATGTAGTAGCTGATGTCTTGAGCGAGAGAGTAGTTTTATCTATGATTTCAGTGCAGAGTGAGTTGCAGTATGAGATTGCCAGAGAGGATATTGAGATAGTGACATCTGATTTCTCTAGACTTTAGATAATATCCACATTATTGGATAATATCAAGGCTAGTCAGATGTCATATATGTGGAGTCAAAGTATAATTCAGAGGGTCTTTGAGGGTACAACACCAGATTTTGAGATCAGAGATGAGATTTTAAGATTCAGAGACAGAGTTTATGTACCAAAAGACTCATATTTGAAAAAGAGAATTTTATCAGAGGCTCACAGTCAGTTTATTCAGCACATCCCGACAGTACCAAAATGTATCAAGATCTCAAGAGAGTATTTTGGTGGTCTGGTATAAAGAAAGATATTTCAAACTTTGTAGCCAGATGTTTGACTTGTTAGCAGGTCAAAACAGAGCACCAAAGGCCTTCTGGGTTATTACAGCCATTGAAGATTCCTGAGTGAAAATGAGAGAACATTTTCATGGACTTTATATTAGGACTTTCTAGAGTGTAGCATGGGTATAATGACATATAGGTTATAGTTGACAGATTAAGTAAGTCTACACACTTCTTACTGATCAAAGAGGGCATGAATACTAATCAGTTGGATCGTTTGTATGTCAGAGAGGTAGTCAAATTACATGGGGTTCCTAGAGACATAGTTTTAGATAGAGACTCGAGATTCTTGTCAGCTTTCTAGGGTAGTCTACTGAGAGCCTTGGGGACTAAACTTCATTTTAGTTCAACCTATTACCCGTAAACAGATGGTCAGACTGAAAGAGTTAATCAAATCCTTGAAGACATGTTGAGAGCCTGTTGTATGAATTTTTAGATAAGTTGGGTTGGTTTGCTACCGTTGATGAAATTTACCTATAACAATAATTATCAATCTACTATTTAGATGACACATTTCGAGGCCTTGTGTGGTAGGAGGTATAGATCGCCACTGTATTGAGATGGCATTGGTGAGAAAGATTCTATAGAGTCAGTAGTAGGGCCAGAGATGACTCAGGTAATGATTGAGCAGATCAGAGCTATCAGGTAGAGAATTAAACATGCCCAGGACCGTTAGAAAAATTATATAGATCTGAGACGTAGGGAGATAGATTGAGGTTAGAGACCACATGTTTCTAAGAGTTGCTCCCTACAAACGTGTTTTAAGATTTGGTAGAAAATGTAAGTTAGCTTTGAGATTCATTGGTCCATATGAGATTTTGAAGAGAGTAGGTAGAGTTGCTTATAGATTAGCTCTTAAAGCTAGCTTGGACAGGATCCACAGTATGTTTCATGTGTCTCAATTGAGAAAATATATGAGAGATCCTTCTCATGTGTTAAAGGTTCAAGATCTGAAGTTCTCAGATAATTTAAATTATCAAGACGTACCAGTTCAGATTTTAGACTACATAGTGAAGACACTTAGAAACAGAGAGATTTTCTTGGTTAAAGTTTTATAGAGAAATCAGAGAATCGAGAAAGTTACCTGGGAGGTTGAGGCTAAGATGAGAGATAGATTCCCTGATTTGTTTAGGTAATTTCAGGAATGAAATTTTTATTAGAGGGGGAGAATTGTAATAGCCTAAGGGTAAAACTATTTTTTAGATTCTGAATCTAGGGTAAAAGAGAGATTTCCTTGATAAGAAAGAGTTTTGAGAGGGTTCAAGGATAGAAGAGTCTTTTAGAAGCCTTTTGTGGCTTGTACATGGGTATTCTAGGAGAATATTTCATGTATGGTGTGAAAGAGAGTGGAAATTGAGATTTCCACTACACACACGACCATGTGTCTTGTCATTTAGTCATATATTCCTTTTATTTTCCAATTTGCACAGTTCCCAGTTTTTCCCAACTTATTTCATTTTCTCATTCTTCTTCCCTTAGCTATAGTGAACTTTAGGGTGATTGAGAGAGATCCCCTAGCAACCCAGTTCCATATTAGAGATTCAGAAGCTCCTAGAGAGAGAAATCCAGCTTCCATGGTGAGAGGTAAGTGTTTCCTTACCTCTTTCACTGTGTTCATAGCATGGTTAGCTGTTTTATGTTTTTGAGAACTATTGTGTACTTGTTTGAAGTTTTATCAGTATTCTTGAGCTTTGAGATGATGATTTATTGGATGATTGAGTGGCTAATTCCATGATTATATGTGTATATTTTTATATACATGAGTTGTATGCTTTATTTATGATTTGTGGCGTAATTGAGATGATTTTTTGATGATATATGCATGCTAGCAGTAGTCTTGAATGTGTGTCATTATTGGATTGAGTTTGGAAGAGATTTTGAGTGGGATTTCTAGGTTTCTAGACATAATCTATAGAATTTAAGTTGAGCACACAACCGTGCACCCGAGAATGCACGCTCGTATGGCCTCATTTCTACATGAACATAGTCTTATATGACACCCATGTGTGCATGAAAATCTAGACACATGTCTATGTACCCAAATGCATACGCTTGTGTATCTAGTCCCAATTCTACATACCCATGTAGTCAAGACACGAGAGTGTTGTGAGGCAGCTACACGTCCGTGTAGTGTGGGACACGGTTTTATGCCTTGTATGCATACCTGTGTATTCATACCATATGCCTGTGTGGCTAGCCAAAGTTTAATAAAATGATTCTAGAAGCTAGCATGCCCAAGGACAGGTACATGGTCCCGTGTGCTTTCACACACACTCGTGCACTTAGAGCCATACACCCGTACCCCTTAAGAAAAGTAGAAAAAGAATATTTAAGCAAAGTTAAGCCACTCTAAGCCATTTTTAAGCACATAGAACTCAATAATAAGAAAATATAACAACATATCATGCATGATTATCAACATAGATCACGACATGCCATATCAGAGTTTTTAGAAAACGAATTCAAGGATTCAATAGCATGATTTTAAAGTATAATTATACGCTATTTCAGACATCAATTAGGGGTAGATACGAGGGGCACTTGTGAGTTTGCACACCTGATAGAGAAGGAAACTAGCATCCGCTAAAAAGGACATGGTCATTGACCAAGCTCGTTAGAGAGAGTGCTAGTTATGCATTGGCATATTCAATAGGATTTTAAGCTTACATGGTCAGGGTGTCGAATCCTTGTATTCATCAGTTTGGCCAGCATAGCAGATATTTTCAGATACAATACTTTTTGACTTAGTTTTCAGTATATATCATATGTATATATTAGGATCTTTGGATCACAGCTTTTATATCAGAAAAAGATTTTAAAAAAGAAAGAGTTTTCAGAAAATCAGGCCCAAGGGCAAATTTGATGGCTTTTAGCATACACATGACATCAGCATATACATTTCATGTCATATACAACATCTCATGAGAATCAGAGCAGAACAAAGCAAAAAACAAAACAAAAAACATATATACTTCAGAAAGTAAAGATAATAAAGAAATAAGAAAACAGTGAGCAGAATTTTAGGTGACGAGTCACGTAGCCAGCTAAGTATGAGACTTACTTGTGTTTGAGATAGAAAATGCTTGCTGAGTGATTTTGTCACTCACCCCTCCTTCCTTGTTTCCTTTTTACAGGTCAGTGAGTGGAGAGGTTTGAGCAAGAGCGAGACAACTGTCAGTTTTTTGGGATATGACTCGACAGCAAATAACATACTTGGCTCTTGCTTTTAATTAGTTCTTTTGTATATGTGTGTGTATTATGCTTTAGTATACACTTTATGAGTAGTATGTTTTATACATGAGTAGTCTGGGGATTTTTACATACATATTAAGCATTTTCTATTTACTATGATAGAAAATCATGTTTTCAGTTTGTTTATGAGAAAATTTTAAATTCAGTAGTAACAACAGCTTTTTATTGTAAAGATCCTCGTCGCAGGTATATTTTAATTACATTTCATAGTATTTTTCCGTAGTGTACAGTGGCCTATGGCGGGGGTCGCTACAATCAAGACTTAAAAAGAAGATGAAACACCACAAAAGTAATAAAATGAACAATTGCAAAATAAGTTGAGCCAAAGATTATTGAAATTCAACCTTTATTTCCTTTTGTAAATAAGAGGCGATGGCTAGATAAACAATTTACAAAATTTTAAGATACATTTCAAAATTTGCATATTAATATACCTTTTGTAGATGTTTTACTTCAGATGCCTAACTATACCAAGTTTTTTTAAAAAATTTGATCCAATAAGAGAAAGCTAGAGAAGTATGAAATAGTTAAGCTTATAGAGGAATGATCAGTCATATTACTAAATAAATTGCCTTCAATGCTTAAGGATCCAAGGAGTTTTTCAATTTCATTCACAATATGATGAATGATTATACTAACTATGATGAATGATTGGTTTATCATGAACTAGCTTTGGTTGATTTAAAAGTAAAGAAAAACATACATTATGAAATTGAAGCTTTTAGATTTGAGGTATATATGGTTGATGACTAAACTTGAGGAGTTGTTTGTGTGTTATGTTCATGTATGCAAGTAACAAATTTAGAAAACCCTAAATGGACCTAACAATTGTTTGAACATTGGTTATAAATATATATTACTTAGATCCTTAGATAAAATGAGCATATGGACGATGAAAATATTAAGGGCATGAATTAAAAATCCAACTACTCAAATGTCTTAGTTGCTAAGTAGGTTGGGGTTTGGCATGTCCACCGTGAGTGACCTTTAAGCTAAAAGTGACTAGAAATAAGAGTATGCAAAGCAACATTTTTTTGACTAGTTGAGTAATCTCATGGTAGTATTACATGTATCGATTATTCACGTAAAAAAACTGGTTTACAACCTAAAGAAACCAAATAAAGTCCTAATAAAAATTATACGTAAAAAAAAAAAGAACAACAAAGAAAAACATTATTAAGCATGATACATAACAAGCATAAATAATCATGACATCGAAAATTGAGGCATTGTCACTAATATATCAAGGGAAGACAATTGAATGGTTTTTCTAAGAGAACATATTTATAAAATTTGTTTTCAGTCACTTGTACATGTGGATGCATGTATAAATATATTCTAAAAATTTGGCTAACAGTTTGCAAATGAGATAGATATAAGAGTTGATAAAGTAGTGATGTGTTATTTTGAAATACTTTTAAGGAGGATGAGATTGGTAAGTTATATACTGATTATTTGTTGTAGTTCATGAGACATTTGTACGAGTTAACTATTATTCTATTATAACATTATGTGTATATACTATGTGTTTTTGGGATTAGGTAAATGATGTTTATGGGTAGCATCACTAAAATCCCTTATGAGACTATAACTCATCCACTAGAGTTGCTTAGGGGTTTAAAGGCTTATTGCATATGCTAAATGCAACTGTGACAACTAATGAAGGTGATTTAGATAGTCAGATAATGTGTTAGTTTAATTTTATATTCATTCAGCTTTTTCTTTCTTTGTTCCATTATGCTGCTTATTTTTTTAGGGACTAGCAAAAAGCTAGTTATAGTTGTGATAAATGTCAATTACATATTTTAGGATTACAAGTTTTCATGTTTAGTTTTATAGAAAATATTGGTTTTGATGCGAATTCAATGAAAATCAAGCCAAAAAGACATTTATGAAGAACTAGTTTGTGGTTCAAATTTAGTCCAAGAAAGAATAAGCGACTAAAGCATAAAAGGGGAAGGAGAGCATTACATATTATAGTAGCAAAACAAGAATTTTCACTAAACTTGAGCTTTATAATGAAAAAGTAGTCTTCAGCAAAGTTGTATTAGACATCTCAAGCTCTTCAAAAAGCTATTATAGTGAAAAATCTGAGTTTGTTTGAGCCTTTAACCATTGTCACAAATTCAAGTCTTTTCAATGAAATTCTGTATCTGACCACTGAAGACTAAAATTGTCATAACTTGAGATTCCAAAGTCTAAATAAAGTGATTCAAAAGCCAAATGAAACAAAACATTTAGGGCTCTAACTTTTGTTAAGACTAAAAATTAGATTCTAAAAGCTCTATGCCATAGCATGGCACCACAATGCCAATGCATGCAAAAATGGTAGAAACTTAATGCCACCTCATGGCATTGTGTAGTAGGAATCCATGTTTTTTAAGACTCTTTTTCTAACCCTAGGTTATATATATCCAATGTTACTTACCTAAAGATGGGGAAAGCTACCTTAAAAAACCTTTAGAGAGACTTTTCATGCAATTTCAAGAGATTCTTGATTTTGTTTGAAGATTCGATCAACTAAACAATATTGATTGTAATCGTGAGACGATTCTTCAGAAGATTTCAACAAAGGATTCAAGGATTCATCAGGTTTCATTATGTATCTCCATTATGTCTTTCTTGAATATGAATTTTTATATTTGCTTGATGAGGAACTAAATCTTCTTTGTAAAGGTTAGGGTAAGTTAATTTATGGATTTGTAGCATTTTTTTTTTATTATAATTGAAAAGCATGTTATTTTATGTTGAGTGTGTATTTTGAACGTAATGTCAGTTAAAAACCTGATCAATTTTTAATAAGATTTATATTGTGTGATTTAGATCAAAATGTGGTATTACATAAAAGTTGTGAGAATACAAACCGTGAATCAATTAAATATAGAGATGTATGAGTTGATACATGCAATAGTCATGGGCAAGATAAACTTATGTTGAAAGCTAGTGGATTTCATAGAATGTTGATGTATTTTTATATAATTAAACCTCCATAAAGATATCTATGTTATTAGATTATGAAATAGGAGTAATATTGCTTAGGAAAAAATATCGATCAATTTAGGGAGTTCTGTTGTCACATGTAAAATATGATATTTTCAGTTGCATAGAAAACCTACCTTGAAGTGAATTAGTGAACCCAAAGTCTTAGCATCCTCTCGTATATTATGATCTAATTAAATTACTTAGGCTCAAGGATTCATTGGTTATTTTCATTTTTATTTTAGTGTTAGATTTATTTTCAATTCATATTTGATAGTATAGATAAAGTTAAGGGTAGTATTGTCTTGATACTTGTTTATGCAATCTTGTGGATATAATAACCTAGAATACTTCCCCTATTACATGAACTTAGTATACTTGCTAGGAAGATAAGATTAAAACTTAATGCATTAATGATTTCAAAACGATCAAGTCCTAAACAAAATAAAAATAGATGATTTAACCTATAGTAGAGTCAACGACTCTAGAATGGTCAAGTCTTGAAAATAATGAATGGATAATCTGACCTATAGCAAAGTCGATGACTTTAGAACAGTCAAGTCCTAAATATGATGAGATAGATGATCTAATCTATGAAAAAGTCAATGACTTTGGAATGATCAAATCCCAAAAAAAAAAAAAATAAAGATAGATGATCAACCTACAGTATAGTCAACAACTCTAGAAAAGTTGAGTCTTAAATGTAACAAAGATGGATGATATAACCTATAGTAGAGTTGGTGACTTTAGAATGATTAACTCTTAAATATGATAAAGATGGATGATCTAACCTATATAGAGTCGAAGACTTTAGAACGATCAAGACCTAAATATGATAAAGAATGATGATCTAACCTATGGTAAAATCGACGACTCTAAAACGGTTAAATACGAATGATTAACCCTTTGAAAGTGAGCTAAATAAGATTATATTTGCATCTTCAAGTTGAGATGAGATGATATAAATATCTTGTAAGGTGATTTAATGATTTGCCCTTCTGGGTGAGATGACATAAGATGATTTTGACCTTAATGGGTAACTTAGAGATATGAGTTCAATTTTTCCTTCAATGGGCAACTTGATGAGATGATTTTTATTTTTATTTTGCCCTTGATAGATGAACATATCAAGATTACCCTAAATAGGCATACCTTTAACAAATAAATGACTATAGAATTACCCTAACTGGTCAACAATGATAAAAATTGCTCCTTTAAGGTGAACAATGATGAAATGCTCTTATAAGGAAAATAATAACCAAAATACTCCAATAAGATGAATGATAACGAAAAAGACTATATAAGGCAAACAATCACAAAAGTACCCCTGTAGGGTGAATAACTATGAAAATGCCTTTATAAAGTAAATAATGATAAAAATGTCTCTATGAGATAAATGATGACGAAAATGACTTTATAGGGCAGACAATAATGAAAATACCCCTATAAGGTAAACAATTATAAAAATACCCCTATAAAGTGAACCATTACAAAAATACCCTTATAGAGTGAACAATTATGAACAATTATGAAAATGCCCTTACAAGGATGCCTGTCTGGTGTGAATAATAATTAAAATGCCCCTACAAGACGAGCAATGATAAAAATGTCTTTATAAGGTAGATAATGACAAGAATGCCTCATGTATGTGATAAGTGGTTTATGAATGATGTATGTTGTCAATAATGATGCATGATATGACATCCCAACCAGTGAAAGGTAAGACTTATAGACTAAGGGAACATGCCCTGAATTTTTGACTTTTTTTTTTTTTTTGTGCTTTTATTCTTTTATATCAATGACTAGAAAGAGGACAACAAATGACCACAAAAGGATACAATAGGTGAGCACAAGAGATTTAATAGATTATCATAAGGGTGTAACAAATGAACACAAGAGATTCCAATACTCATAGGTCAGTTCGACTTCAATATGACAAGAGATTTTAATTTCAAAGAGAAGTCTGACTAGCTTGGAAGACACTCAGATGTTGCTTAATTCACTCAAGTATTTGAAAGGGTTTGATAGATATTTACACTCAATTTCAACTTACAATGGGTGTCAACCATAAGCTTGCTTGTTCATCTAACCTTTGCTAATTAGGTCACATATGGACACAAATTTAATGGTCTTTTTCATGGTTGTAATGGGGTTAGAGTATAGGTGGTTTAATTTGGTCAATGGTTGTTGTTAAACCCCAAATACTAAATGACAAATAACCTAGAGAGGGGGTGAATAGGTTATTTGAATTTTTCTCAAGTTTAAAAACTTTTTCCTATTCTATCAACTTAAACATATAATTCCAATCAAACACTACTAAACAAATAAACAATATTAACGTAAATTAAAGAGAATAAGGATAAAGAAATGCTCAGCCGATTTAGAGTGGTTCGAAGCTTCTCTACGCCTCTTATGTCCACTACTTCAAGCAACCCGTTTGAAAGTTTTTCTTCCACTAACTTCAATCCCAAAGTTACAATAGTTTTGATACAAGAGATTTCACCTATATTACACTAGTTTTTATACAATGAATTGCACCCTTAACTTAGTTTTAACAGGGATTATATCCTACACTAGTTTCACGAGATTAAGCCCAAGAGTTTGTGAAAAATTACAAAGAAATTACCTCACAAGGCTGATACAACAATAAGCTCTCAAAATCTCTCAAATGATTTACAATATATTCTTTGAGAGAGAAAATTTGGAGAAGAATAAGAGAATATAAATAAGAGTGTATGTGTTTGATTCTCTATGTTGAATCCTTAAATCAACTCCAATTTATAGTTGACATGGGTGTGTTCTTCTTTTGCATGGTTGTGTTTCCTTTATTCTGTACTTCTAATGGTCAAATTTGTATGCTGACACGGGTGTGTCTTCTTCACACGGTCGTGTGTCACTTTTTCATGCATAACTTTTCAGATTCTAGGATCTAGCACGAGATGTATGCACTGTCAGCACACGAGAAACACACGGCTGAATTTTTGCCTTGCACACCAGCGTATGTTTCTAATACATAGTCGTGTGTTATTAATGCTTTTAATTTGTCTTTATTTGGCATGGCAGCATGACACGGGCATGTAAAAATTTTTTCTCTTAACACATGGAAGTGTGCCTTATGCACATAGGAGTGTGCCCCATAAACATGAGTGTGTGCCTCATGCACATGGGAGTGTGCCCCATACACACTAGTGTGTGCCTTAAAACACACAGGTGTGTGCCTTATACACATGGTCATGTGTCTTCTTTAAATGAATCTGAAGTGCAGCAAAAGATAACATGATTGTGCGGTCGAATTACGCACGGTCATATATTAGATAATTTCTGTAAAAAATAAACCCTTTGATCCTATTTGTCATATTCGCTATATACATGGATTAGTTAGATATTTTAACGTACGTTTTGTATCAATTCAAAATCCATAAGGGTCCAACAGTTGCTTGAATCGAATAGACTAATAAAGCATATAGAACTTATACATATAATCAAGAACTTGGAAACATACTATTAATGGTGTAAATAATGCTCTTAACACAAAATAGGTTATAATAACATCTCAATAATATATAATAACAATTTCTAATGTAAAAAAAAAAAAGAAACAGGGAATACAAAAATAAATTATAAACTTGTTAATGAAGGCTAGCACTAACAAGCAAATGGTTATGAAAACAGTTATTCATGTGCTTGGTCACATGTATCATTGAGTTAACATGCAAACATATATATGTGTGTGTGTGTGTGCATGTTTTTGTATATGTAAATAATCAACATGATGGTAGAGGGATGAAACAATAAAAAATAACAAATCTAAAGGTAAATTAAAAGGAAAGGTTATATCCCTTAAGGGTTACCTTTATAGATCCTTTTGGTTCCTCTTCAATGGTTGGATTTCAAGTAATCTTTGGCAAGTTTTGAGTGGTTTTGATCAACAAAAGTAAAAATAGGTATATATGTGTTAAATAAAGAGAGATAAAATTCATGAATTCTTCTCTTAGGTGAGTTGCGTATAAAGGTAAAGCTAGCTAACTGAAAAGGAGGAAACCTTTTATTAGCAACACAAACCCGTAGGTCAGAGCCAATAGACGAAGATAAGTTGGCATATTTATGGATCATGCTAATTTTCTCATATATTAATAATCAACAACATATAAGCACTAATGTCTCCATCCTATCTATGAGCCTAATAGAAATTAAGCCTAACAAACCTAGCTTGGGTAGTGGGTGATGGGTTTAATAAGTAATAGATTTAAGAAGCCCACTTTCCAGTATCTCTAACTTTTTGCCCTTGACCAAGCCTTAGCCAACCAACTCGAAAGTTCATCGAGGAGATACCATATAGGTAACCCATCATCGAGGTCTAAACTTGTTAGGTCAAAATATGATGTATATAGCTTATTATTAAGATTTCTTGATATCTTGACTAAAAAAGGTCAATAGTTAGATAAACAAGTGTTTGAAGTTTTGGGAAATGGTAGGAATGTGTCTAAATTAGGTTTAAGTAAGTATGTAGATGTGTTTTAGGATATCTTTTTCTCTTTCTAATTCCTTGATTTCTAGAAAATGTTTTTAGACTTTTAAAAAGATGAAAAAGGTTACTAAAAGGTGTTCTTGAGGCTAGTCTAAAAATTCCCCTCTTTCATACTTTTTAAACTTCTTTTGTAGAGTTTTTATCCCTCAATCAAGGGGATCAAAAATCCCTTTAATTGAGGAAATAAAGGATTGGCAAATCCCTTTGATTAAGGAATCAAAAGGGATTTGTAATCCTTTAGATTAAGTAAGACTATCCCATTGGATGAAGATTATTGATGAGGCATCTATAAACACGTATAAGGTTACATAATTGCATATAAGAAGCACGTGGATGATTGCCAACTAAGAACCTTTGTCTATCCATCATGTGGATAAGCAATTTTCTAAGAGGCTTACATAGTTGCCCATAAGCACTCCTTCATAGACCGGTCAAGCATATCATCTGTGTACATTAAATAATAGGTTGAAAACATGTTCTAATAAGGGCTAAAGGTTATGGTTTTAAGCTTTGGGTTTACTTACCTTTACTAATCATCTGCCCTCCCTCTTGATCCTTAGCTTGATGACTTTGGAGCCCTCCATTAAGTCTTTAGGTTATCATCATTAGAGACAAACCCTATTGAGTCTAAAATAAGGTGTCTACATATATGAATTCATATGTGTGTGTGTTGATATACATTAAGTTGTAATGAAAAAATGATGGCATATATGATTTGACCAATATGATATATATGATTTGACTAGCATGATTTTATGTGTTTTGTTGTATAGTACTTGAAAATAGTATATATAAGCATTGTTGATATGGTTTAGTGATGATTTGGTAGAAAATGATAGCCAAAAATGGTAAAACATAAAGTTATAGTCAACATCATGTACCATTTAGGTCACACTTGTGCATACTCATTGAAGAAGATATTACACTCATGCATATGCCATGAGGACATAAGCTTATAATAAGTTATATAGCCATGTAGTATGGGATACACGTTTATACATATATTATGGACAAATGTATGTATGCATGATCATATGCCACCATGGTAAGGGTATTTTAGAAATTTTCAAAGAAGGATTACATAGTCATGACTATGACAATCACACTTATGTTATACAAGACCACACAATTATGATCAAAGGAGGATTATACCTATTTAAAGGTAAGGAATGCATGTCCGTGTAAGGGTAAGGTACAATTATGAATAGTAGCATGAAATTATTACATTACTCCTAATACAAGGATATAACTACAGAAGCTAAGTTTAAAAAAAGATAAAAACTCCAATGAAGAGTAATAAAAAACACCAAGTGCCTAACTATGTGAATGATGGTGACACATAACCTAATCAAGTTAGATTCGATTGAATTTAAAAAATCATATATTAGGTAAATAATAAGGATAATGATATTTAACCATAATTGTGTGAAAAAAGAGTTAAATATTAGACATGAAAACACATATAATCACATCTATATGCAGAGTTTGACTAAATATGATATGTTAGCTATAGTTGTGTGTGTTGGTAGTTAACTATCTAGTCTAATGAAGTTGATTAGACATATCAAGTCGTCTACAATTGTTTATGAAGTTGGCCAATATTCTAGTCCAATCGTGTGTGGACATTGCTAGAATATATGTATGTGGAAGTTTAAGCCTAGTGTAGACATTTAAGTATTAAACATTTGGGATGTTAGTCGAATACTTCCACGAAGGTTTTGTGCACACAACAAGCGTCTAGGACATTGAGTGTCATACTAAGGAGAGCATTTTGGATTTTTTTTGTGAACACCAATTTAGTTTATCATTTATTTAATTATCTACTAAGTGAACTATTAATTTTATCTGTAGACATGGTAATGGTGTAGTATCTGGTTTAGTTAAGCTGAGGCATGGATAAGGCTGTATGTATTTTAGTTTTTATTTTATTTTATTATTACTTGTTTTTTATGCTTTGGGTATATGAACCTTGAATTTTGTTATTATATACTTAAGATACCCTTTGCACGTATATTTTTTTGTTTCATGGTTTTTCTTAAAACTTATGCATACTTATAAAATTCATTTTTCTAAAACTAACTTAAAGGACATATGTAATATCTCAGGGTTAGAATTGTCTTTTAGGCTCTAAAATCGAGGGTAAAAGAGAGATTTCTTGATCGAAAATAAAATTAAAAGGGTTCAAGGGTATAAGAGTCATTTATAAGCCTTTTATGACTTGTACATGGATATTTTGGAAAGAATATTCCATGTATGATATGAAGAGAAACAGAATTGAGTTTTTCATGGGGCATACAACCGTGTGTCAGGTGAGAGGCGTCATAAATGTTTCATTTTTCTTATTTTTTCGCCCAGCATTTTCCCTCAGCTTTTCTCTTCTCCGTTTCTAGTGAACCCTAGATAAGAAATCGTCCAATCAGTAGCTAATAATCAAGTTAAAGATATAAGAGTATCAAGAGAGAGAGAGATCCGAACGTAATGACAAGAGACAAGTATTTCTTTATCTTTTTCACTTGGGTTTACAACATGTTTTTCTAATCCTATAATGCTTGCTACATGTTGGAAATGTATTTGAGTATATTTTGGTGTTGAGAATGAGTTAATGGATGATTTATGAGATTATTGTGAAATGTCTGATGATTATGTGTTTGGGTATGTATTTATGAAAAATGTGAGATTTTTAACATGTTTTATGTTGAATGGATGAAATGAGAATGTTTTTTGGCATATATACTTGTTGTATGTATGATGGATTGAAATGTGTTTAAGTTGGTGTGAGATTTGAGTGGGAGTTCTGGGTTTTCAAACATTTTCTACAAAATTTGGGTTGAGCACACAACCGTGTACTGCATGATACACACCTGTGTGGCCTCATTTCTACATGAACACGGTTTGCATACCACCCGTGTGCGTATAAAAATCCAGACATATGCCCATGCAATCGATATACATGCCTGTGTGCATAATCTCAATTTTACACACCCATGTAGGCAAGACACGTAAGCGTGTTATGGTAGCTACATGCCCGTGTAGTGTGAGACACAACCTTGTGCCTTAGATGCACGCACGTGTGTCTGCACTACATGCCCCATGTGGTTAGCCTAAATTTTTCAGATTAATTCCAGAAGCTAACACAACCAAGGATACAACTTGAGCACGGTTTGTGTGCCTTCACACATGCCTGTGTGCCAAGCATAACACGCCCGTGTGCCTTACGAAAGCTAGAGAAATAATTTCAAAGCATCCTTAAAGTAAAGATAAACAAACGTAAGCAACTTTAAGTAATTCCTAAGTACAAAAAACTTAAGAATAACAAGATATAATAGCATATCATGCATGATTATCAAAGCATAGAGTACGACATGCCACATGATACGTTTTTAGAAATGGATCTAAGAATCCAAAGATATGATTTCAAAATATAAATATACGATGTTCTGAACATCAGTTAGGAGTGAATACGATGGGACACCTGTGAGTTCGCACGCATGCTAGAGAAGGAAATTAACGTCCGTTAGAGAAAACATGGTCTTTGACCAAACTCATTAAAGAAAGTGTTGGTCGTGCACGAGTAGTTTTATTATAGGTTTGAACTTACACAGCCAAGGTGTCGAATCTCTATATTCATTAGTCTAGCTAGCATAGTAGATATTTTTCAGATACAATACTTTCTGATATAGTTTTTAGTTTATACTATATGTATATATTCAGGATCTTTGGATCAAAATATTTATATCATAAAATTTTTAGAAAAGATAGAGTTTTCAGAAATCAGACCTAAGGGTGAGTTTTATTATAATTTATCATTTACATGACATCAAAGCATGCATATCATATCATGTGCAACATTCATGATAAATAAGACAAAGAAAGACAAATAATATTCCTGAAAACAAATAAAGATATAAAACACTATAGAAATCAGATGAAATAAGAAAGTAAAAAAGTAAGAGATAAGAAATAAAGAAATGAGAATAGTAAAACAGACATAATGAGATCAAATATGAGAGTAGTGTGAGCTTGAGACCTGTCAGTGCTAAAGATAGAAAATGTTTACTGAGTGATTTTGTCACTCACCTCTTTCCCTTCCTTTCTCTTTTGCAAGTCAATGATTTAGAGAACTGAGCAGGGGCGATACAGCTGTCAGATTTTTTTGGACATGGCTTGGCAGCAATTGGCATTATTTTGGCTCGCATGCTTTATTCCTCATGTATATGTGTGTATATTTTATTGTAGTTACGCTATATGGATACTCTGTTTTATACATGAGTAGCCTAGAAAGTTTAAAAGCATTGTTTGAATTCTTCTTATTAATATTAATATTAAAAAGTTATTTCAGCTTCCACATATTTAAAATCTAGATTTAAAAAAAAAAAAAGATTTAAGCAGCAGTTTCCTTTTTGCTAGTGGACCTCCGTCGCAGGCATATTTTCAGTATAATAAATGTGTGTGTGTATATATATATATATATATTATTTTAAATAATTACGCACAATAAGCCTGTGATGGGGGTCATTACAACATACCACTCTTGGGATATTACCACTGAGGTTATATTCTGGGAGTGGGGTGTTACACCCATGCTCTTCCTACTCATACCAATGCATGAGGCTTTTAATAGAGCCCTTTGTGCATAATAAGCCTCTTTGATTGTGTCTCGTGTAGATATTGAAAGTGTCACCCTACTACCAAGTGGATAATATGTTTTGAAATCATTTCATGCCATAAAAAAAAAAAACTAGTGTAGCCATAAATAGTGGTACACTTTTAAACTATGTATGGTTTAAATTTTATGTTTCATCATGTGTATTTTTTACTATAAAGGGATCCTTGAAAGGATCATTTTCATATGTATGCTTTATGTTTATGTTTTATACATTAGTGACTGAATTTGCATGTTGTATGGGCATAGATCAAAATTTTTGTCATGAATTTTGTTGCATCAAAGTGTTTGTACAAACACCCCTCAATCCAAAACTATATTGTTCAACTTCAAATTGTTAAATACACAACCATTCTCCACCATATGCACTACCACGTGTTGTTGTCTACACCTAAATTTCTAGCATTTTTTGCAATGATCTCTATGCCCTAATGCATGGAAGCAAATCTTTATCACCCTAGGTCAATCTTATCATCCCAAACCTTTTAGTAGTTGATTTTAGTTGAAAATTGACATTTAGATATAATGGGAAAATTTTTTGAAAATATATGCAAGAAGCCAAGTAATTAACAACTTATTATTCTTTTGCCACAACATATAATCAAAATTAATCATGTTCACCATCATAAAAACAGGGTTAGTCTAAAAGAAGAAGGTTGTGAAGTCAAACCAACTAAATGTTCCTTTGGGTCATGAGAACCAACATTGAAATGGACTTGCGACTTCCAAAATCGAAAATTGGTTCAAGTTAGCTTCAATGAATTTACTTACAAACCAGAAGAGAAGATATTGAAGATACATGATATGACTTAGGGTTTAGGGTTTTAGATATTGTCAAAGAATCAAGAACTCTTTCTAGAATAGACAAAGAGGAGAATGACTGTGTTTGAGATTTGCCATCATCAATGTTTGGATGATAGCTCTTATACCATGAACGGAAAGTTAGGATTTGTATCTAAAATCAAGTGAGGATGCAAGAAAAATCAAGGGACGGAGAAATTACTGTAAAAGATATATAAAAGGCCGTTATACATAACGGATTTTGTCACTTTCCGTTAAATTATTAACAAGTACCCTAACAACGTATTATAATACGTATTATATATTAAAATTATATACTTATTAGACAATGTATAATTCTTATAAATGTTTTTTCAAAAATCCAGCGTAGGCAGCTGCCCCACCTGTCCTTTATTAGCTCCGTCAGCGGTAACAGCTGCATCTGACTGCATCTGAACATGTACGTGGCCATCATGACCAAGTCTATCGTCTTTTTCCGGTCACCGGGGGTTGAAATTTGGCAGTTGGTGAGTTTTGGGTGCAAGTGAGGGCTGGCTTTGGTGGTTAGTGAGTTTCAGGTGTTACTGCAATTTCATGGTTAGATTTTTGTCACGGCTAGTGGTTATTTAATTGTTGTTAGGTTTGAGTGACAGTGGTCTGGTTGACAATGGTTGATAGCAGTTTGGTCAGCCGGGAATTTGGTGATGGATTTAGTTATTTCGCATTGGGGTGAGCTGCAGTAGTTTCGTGGTGGCTATTATTTGCAGTGGTGCTGTGTGGTGACGGAGGTAGCTTATGAGTTATGATTCGTAAGCCTCTTGTTCTTAATTTTGCTTTCATGGTGGTTTCAATCTTCAAGCCATGATTAGGCAAAAACACAGCTTTTCATACTTCTATATACACTGGAGTAGATCGCAAAGTTTTCATGGCGGCAACGATAAACAAGGTTTTGTCTTTTAGTCTTTGCCTTTTGATAGTACAATTTTAAGCCTGATAAATACAGAAAACCAGTTAAAATTTTGGCAACGGGGGAGGGGAGATATAGGCAAATTTGGAAACGTGAGAGGACAAGAGGTACTTAGACTTGTGGGACCGGAGGGGAAGCTAAAAACAGAACTCCGTGTTAAATTCCCTGCCAATCTCTTTCTTTTTCTCTCGAAATTGCAAATGGGAGATGACCGACATTTTGAAAACATCAATAAAATGACCGCAAATTTTTAAACTAAATAGTAAGGCCCCCACTTAACACCCACCGAAATTCACTTTAAAACTGGTAGATTGAAATCGTACCCCAACAAAAAAGAATCCTTAATTTACCATAGATTTGTAATAACTGTGAAATAAAATTTTCATTATTCATTAAACATGTTATCATTCTTTTTTAAGGAGAAAAAACTAAATTATTTTTAAAAGATAGAAAATATTCAAATTAATAAATTAAAAAAAAAAGAGAAAAGAATTAGCAGTAATGCGCCTGCTATATGTCCACCTACTCGGCCATCGTTAGCTTTCTCTACTGTTAATATTGGCATGTTTACGTCGCCTGCAACACAAGGGAATGGGCTCCTTCATGTCCTTGAAAAGCTATCAAAGATGTTTTCAGAGGAATTAAATAAAATACTGAGGTGCCTTTGGACTTTGTCCACTTGGACATTTGGGGACCAACACCTGAATTGTCTTGTTTCGGTCAGATATATTATTTTATTTATTGATGATTCTAGCGACCGCACTTGGGTTTTTATTCTCAAAAACAGAAATGATTTTTTTACAGTTTTCTTCCATTTTAGTCTTACGTTACAGTGCAATTTAATGTTTCAAATCATTTCAATCTAACTTTTATTAGTGAATACCAAAAGCTAAATTCAAATTAAACAACATAGAATTTTTCATTGTTTTATTTGTCCGTATACAGATTAACAAAATGATTTAACGAAACAAAAAATACTTCATATTATTGACACAAAACTAATTTTTTGGATCATAAAAAAAAGCCTCTTAAATAGTGGATATATGCTTTTCAAACTCTTGTCTTTTTGATTAACTACTTGGCATCTAAGGTTCTTCAAAATAATAATCTTTATTCTAAGTTATTTGCCAAATTACCTCTTTACAAGGAATTAAAGATTTTTGGTTGCACTGTTTTTCCTTTGCTCAGACCATTTCTTTTAAGAAGTAAATCATGTGTGTATGTGGGTAATTCTTCTAATCATAATGGATACTACTACTTAGATATGGACACAGGGCGGATAGACATTGTAAAACATGCTTTGTTTGATGAATCAAGGTTTCCTTCTCATTGCTATCAAACTTAGTTGCTAAGTTGAGGACTTTTTTCCCTCTCCTTGTTGCAAATTTCAGCACCTATTCTTGTTCACTCAATATCTGGCACAGGTATATGTTCTTCTCTCCTAATCCTTCTCAAAACCTTGATTTATTATCACACGCATCGAATTCCACCATAACTCAACATCGAGTCATACACTTATCAAATAAAACCCAAACTAATCAAGTCCTATCTCTTTGCTCTCCCATAGGTACATCTCCTCCTGGCCCTAATTCACTTTTTGAATTTTTAAATTTAATTTGACTATTTCTCTATATGTTCTCACCTCTAAACAAACAAACTGTTATACCTCCTTATGATGATCATACCCAACATATGACGTTAAAACCATCTACCATGAATAAAGGACATGATAATCTAGCTAAAATTGAATTATTAAAACCGAACATTCTCTAAACGGAACCACTTTCCTATAGTCAAGCCAAAAATTATTTTGAATGGTTGACTGCCATACATGATAAGACACATGCACTTCTTTTCAATAAAACCTAACATTTGGTTTCTTGTCTTCAAAGTACGCATGTGGATGGAAATAAATGAATTTATAAAATTAAAAGTTTGTCTAATGGGAGCTTAGAATATTACAAAGCTTGTCTTGTAGCCAAAGGATTTACACAAAAATTTGATGGCCACTACCATGATACCCTTACCTTGATAAGTCACTATAATTCATACCATTCTTAGTTTAGATACTATGTATGGCTGATTAATTGGACAACTTGATGTTTCTAACACTTTGCTTCATGGTAATTAGTCGGTGAGGTTTACATGGAGCAACTACAGGGTTTTATTGACATGGACCATCCAATATTTGTTTGTAAATTGCATTTCTCACTATATGTTAAAGTAGGCATCTTAAGAGTGGTTAAGTTGCCCAAATTCCTATTTATTATAGCTTGGTTCCAAGAAATCTAAAACAGACACATCTCTATTCATTATTCATAATGACATTAACAAACTTTCTTCTTGTGTTATGTTGATGATTTGATTCTTATAGGATCAAATTCTTTTTTGGTTCATAATATCATTCGACAATTTCAAAATGAGTTGTCTACGAGAAATTTAGTTGACCTAAACTATTTTTTTGGCATTGTAGTGGTATAATTCTTTCATAATAAAAGCATACCAAAGACTTGTTGCAAAGGACTGGTATGAAAGAGGCAAAAGTTTGTATAACACTTATGGCAACAACTCCAATTCTATCAAAGGAATCATGTAGCATTCTCTCTAATGGTGATGAATTTTGACTTATAGTAGGAGAACTTTAATATTTGACCATGACAAGGTAAGACATTGCCTTTGTCATCAACCATTTATGTCAATTTATGCATAACCCAACAGGTGAGCATTGAAAAACTATGAGAAGATTTTTTCACTTAAATGGTACCTATGATAAAGGTTTGTTATTGGCTAAACAATCTTTACTTCAATTACATTGTTAAAGTGAGTGATTACAGAAGATGTCCAATTGTTCAACAAAAGGTTATGGTATCTATTTAGAGAAATCTCTTATTTCTTGGATGGCTAAGAAATAATCAACGATTACTCATTTCTCCACAAAAAGTGAGTGTGAGTCTATAGCAAACACAATGACTGAACTAATTTGGCTTCGATCTTTATTCTATAGACTTAGTTTTTCACTTAATTGTAAGCTAAATCTTTGGTTGAACAATATTAGTGTAATTTATCTCATGACTAATTGAGCTTTTCATTCTTGTATAAAACATATTAAACTTGATTATCATTTTGCTACAGAACATATAGCCATGAGAAACTTGAAGTTCATTGTATCCCCTCGATAGATCAAGTAGTTGATGTTTTACCAAGCTGCTATCCTCTGCTCAATTTCTTCTTCTTGTTGACAAGCTTAAACTACTAGTCCATTGGCATGAGGGGGGTTGTTGGCTAAAAGTGTATCATTATCAAATTCAACTTATCTCTATCTCTATGTAATCTTATCTCTATCATACTAATCTCCATTATATTTATGAAAATTCTATCTCTATGTAATCATAAAGTCAATTTATAAAGAGTGAATGAATACATACCTTTCATTCACACCAAAAGTGTAACAATTTTACCTCATATATTATAAGAAATTCTTTTGTGCAACAAATAAAAAAAAAATACATAAAAATTTCATTCTACTTGCATTTTCATCCAAAAATCATAAATTTTATTTCGTTCAAGTAGTCTTCATGGTTACAAGTAACCAAGTAATCAAATTTCTTTCCTTCACGCATCCTAACCCTCCTTGTCACTGTTACCATCCCATTCTCACCCCCATTAATTTTGTGCAAGAAGTAAATACTACCTGAGGTGAGTTTGTGAGTGGAGAGAAGCGTGTCATGGCCAACCGCTGCAACTTTTTTTATAATCATTTTGGTTTTACTAATATTTCTTCATATATATTATAAAATTTTTATATCTATTTTGTAACACTAATTTGAAAAAATTTCCTTTTGACCCCAGTATTAGAGTCCCGTGCGATGTTTCAATGATTGGACCAAGTTTTGATATGGACAAAGATCTAATTTGAGTTTTTTCTAGTCCAACTGGTTGGACTAACAGGCGACACACTTTTTAAATAAAATATATATTTATATTATACCACAACTTTAATTGCGGTTTGGTGGTGATTTATCCTCTCTTGCAAATTTTTGCAAATATGATGACATTATACTAACGTTAACATATACTTGAATTGTGTTACAACCAAATGGTTTAATCATGAATTGAGATTCACAATAAACATGGTTGAACCACTTATCATTAGACTATTCAACTAGACAAATTAATGAGTCTCAATCGAATTGGTCGAGATCCAATCCGATTTTCATAATATTGGTCATCTGAACACTTTTGCTAAATTCATTATAGTGCTAAAATTGCTTGAATGAATGCTTGAAAGCTGGGTAGGTGTGAAAGTATCAGAGGAGTCTTATTTATTAAATGGATTATAAAATTTTCATATTAAACTTTGCGAAAAACTAAAGGGTCCCTTTTGTGCGTTCTTAAAGCTTGTAGTCTTCTTGATTTTTTTCCAAACAAGTGGTTCTAAATAGAAAATCTCTCTTAAAATAGTATCAATTCTTTTAAGGCAAAATGACTGTTTCTCCTATTTTGCCTTAATGACATTTTCCCACACTCTTATTCTAAAAATATAGTCGACTTTTACTCTTACTTTCAACACATATTGGGGTAATTAACAAGCTACTCTACAAATAAACCAAATTCCAACAGTACAGACAAAAATATTTTCTAAAAAGAAATATTAACAAAAATTCAAATATGAAACACATTAGGGTTAGCGGTTTTTTACCGATGTTTAACGGATAATAAAGAGTTTTAGGTTTAGGTATACCAAATCAATGAGAGAGAAATAAAGATTGATAGTGAAATCTTAGCGACAAGAATGAGTGCTCCTTTATCGTTCTTTATTACAACTATGCAACAAAGCAACAAAAAAAAGAAAGAGAGAGAGAGAGAGATGTATTTGATCAATTGTAATGTTTGACTAGAGTAAGTTTATTCAAGGGTGCGTTAAAACGATATTGTTATGATAATGTTAAAAAAATGTCGTTTAACCATTCCAAAATGATACATTTTTTACTATAGTTTACTATCAAGTCAATCATCAACGAGTTTATAAGTTATACCAAGCCAAACAATGCTTAGAAGGAGTTTGAATTAGTTTAACATATATAAACCCAGCACAATAATCATGCTCGGATCAAGTTTGATCCATCCAAACTCGATTCAAATTAGGATCCAAGCCTTAGACAACTGAACTTAGATCTAACTCTAAGCATAGAGGGTGCAAAATTTCATTCTAAAACACGGGGATCTTCTAGTGATTTCAATAAACCTTAGGGGTCTTTTCGGGACACTAGTTTCACCGAAGAAAATGCTTTACCAAAAATGAAAGGCCAAATGAAAAGTCATTTCCCAACCTATGTTAAATTGTTATAAAATTATTGAAAAGATTAAAAAACTTTTGAGCTAAGTAACAAATTCCCACTAAAATGTTATTAAATAATATAACCCTGTTTGATATACATTTTAATTAAAAATAATAAAAAAATATTAATAAAAATACAACTAGAAAAGTTAATAATATATAATCATATGTTAAGACGCAAATTATAATTTTTAAAAATATTAAAGATATTAATAAATTTTTAAGTGGGTTTTGGAATTTTAAAAAAAATTAAAGAGTTTTTTTTTTAATTTTAAATATAACTTTCGATAGTTTTAAAAATAATAATTACAACTTATATTTTTAAGAAACTTAATATAATTAAACAAATCAAAATTATAAATATCATATTATAAACTATTAAGATTATTATATATTTTAAAAATATATAAATATGAATATGATAATTTTAAAATAAAATAGAGAAAAATATTATTTTTTAATTTTATAATATTATTCATGATAAAATTTGATATAAATATAATTATAATATTTTTAAATTTTAAAATAAAATAACAGATAATTATATTTGTATTATAATATTAAAAAATAATTAAATATTTATATTATTAATTTTATTTTAATAAATATTTGAGAAAATAATTTTTTAAAATTTAAAAAATGGTAGTACGCTGTTTTACATCAGGTCGGAGGAGATAATCATGTGTGACCAACATAAAAAAATTTTCTGTCATGTCACCGTCTGAAAGTTTTTGTGCATCTAAAACTTCAATTATCCACAATCAACTATTTTGATGATTTTTTTATTAATAAAATCTATCAGCATCATCTGTGGTTCTCGTGCTTTCAGCTGCCTGGGCTTTCAACTACCAGTGCTTTTATCTGTAGAAGAATTAAATGTGGTTTGTAGAAAATATGTCTCTTTAGTTTTAGAAACCACTATTGACTAATGTATTTTCTTATTACGAAATTTCCTACAATAATATTTTATAATTTTTTTTCATTAATATTAGCTATAAAAGTAGTACCCTGAAAATTCAAGGTTTTATGATTTTTTAGGGTTTTCAAATCTTTTACAAATGGCACATTACAATAACTTAATTCTTTTACACGAAATTACAATCAACTCTTCAACCTCCATGAAAGCAGTACATGTGCTATTGCACATGAGAAAACGTTTCACTGAATTCTATTGCAAAAACCAATACTGTAAGAATAAACCATCTGGCACTTTGTCAGACTCTTCTACCTTTTTTTATTCCAATAAATTCATCTTCTCTTTCTGCTTGCGAGTGTTAACGTCTCCTTGCCCTCCATTCCTAGGCATAAAAAACTGAATTCAAGAAAAACTTTGCTCCCACTCACTATATATTTCACTTTACCACTCCAAAACCATCAACCCGGAAAACAACCTAAATTATCAACACTGTTCAAATTATAAACCCTTTACTCTTCATATTGCTCTCTCTGCACCTTCAATTTACTTTTTTCCTAACGTGAATTATCTTTTACTTTCACTTTCTCTTCTTCTTTATTCTTTTTCTCACTGTTCATTGATTCTTTTGTTAATTCTTTTTCATTCTGTGATCACAGGTGAGAAGTACTGTACTACAAACAAGTTAAATATATAGATAAAAAAGCTCAAAATGAGTCGAAGAGGTAACAGTCGGAATCTTGAATTGAAGTTGAACATATCACCACCACTGCCGCAAGTAAACCAGGAAGTTGATTCACCAATCCAGTCGGTTTCTTCGTGGGAAATACCGCTGGAGAGCTCATGCGTGTCATCAGAGCCTGAAGAGACAACGCAGGACACTATGCAGTATACTAGTAGGCCAGTAGTAACAACTTCAATGGTACTGGCAGGTTGTCCTCGATGCTTCATGTACGTTATGTTATCAGGCGTTGACAGAAAATGCCCAAGGTGCAAGAGCGCCGCTTGGTTGATTTTCTAAATGAAGAAAATACCAACCAGGCGAAGAATTAAATAGCAGCAAACTTGCTAGGGTTCTTTTCTCTTTCTTGTTGTTATTGGTCTGGTAGGACTCCGTCTCTCTTTTTTTATGTTAAATTTTATGTATTTTCTGTTACTTTTTTATCTTAGAAATAATTGCTGACCATCCGTTCTAAATCTGTTTTTGATCTATATCCATTTTATTGTTTTAGTTGTGTTTAGCTGAAATGATACAGCACTTCCTGACTAGCAATTTTTTTTGGAGGAAATTCTCACAATTTGACGTAATTTTTAAAGAAAAATGGACGTGCATTCAGATAGGGACATTATGCCTTATTTCTCTGTCTATATTAATTGGAATTTCGGGATCAAAGGGCACACAAAATTTTGGAATAGATGAAAAACCTGTAGAAATTTTAGTATAAATCAGTTCACTGATAATAAGGAAATGTCTCTCATGTGCTTCAGACTATTAGAATGATTAGGTGCCTCTTAAATTACTTAGAAAATAAATATACACATGAAAAATCTGCACAAATTTTAGAATAAATCAATTCAATTTTCAAACACAAATCATAATATATATTGAGGAGTCAAATGCTAACTTGATATTGGAATTTTTATCAGAGCAGATTATCTTTTTTCTAATATTTGTGAAAATATACTGAAAAACTCATAAATATGACTATGGAATTCGCTTATTTTTAGCTTGATTGTTATAAGGTTAGAATCAGTTGTATAATTTGAAGAACAATATTAGAAGAGGCTACATGATCATATGGAAAGGAGAAATGAAAAAAGAAGAAAGAAGAGAAACTAGAAGAGCAAAAGATATCGCATAACTGTAGTTTTTTCCTTCTCTATGCATACCTTTCTTTGTTTCATTTGGAAGGAAAATTTCCTGTTTCTTACTCTAAATTTAGTTGCAAAATTGTTATGATTTCTCTTTGTTCCTTGTGGTGATTATCAGGTATGTGTAGTCTCCGATAATTTAAGTACGAAGATTAGGTGCCTGTTTGGACTAAAAATAAAAATGTAATGAGAAAGAACAATTATTCATCTTTTGAAATTTACGCATAAATTTCTAACATTTGAAATATTTAATTTGCAAATAAAAATATATAAGCATTTTAAAGCTACAATTTGATATAAAATGGTTATAACTAATTGAAATAAATCTAGTTTAAGCTAGTAAAGCTTGATTGAGGCCTTAGACTTACTCGTAATTTTATCAATCCAGTGTGGTTAGACGCCTAAAGCCAAGCCAGTTGTCTCTCGACTAAGCTGAGTGAGTTGTATAGGCAAAAAGTTATTCAGTTTGAGCTGAATTCTCCATTAATAAAAACAAAAATTCTAGCTTAAGCCATGGTAGTTTAACAGAGACTTATTAATTAATTTAAAGATCACGCTTTCAAATATGTTATGCATGTTCTATGAAATTAATAATATATATTCTAATGTATTTTTCCTGAAAAAATGACATAAATTTATTTAGTATCCTTGTGTTCACGTGCTTGTTAACTTTGATATTCTTTCATCACTTACCCATCAAACTATTAAAATTGAGTGATACTACAAATATAATGTCTTTATACGAAGTAACATTTCATATGTATAGAAATATTTTTATGCATACTTTGATTGGAGTAAAAAAAAATAAAAAATTAAACCCCAAAGGCTGTTTGTATTACACTACATTAATGTCGTGTTGTTGTGCATGTAAAATTTGGTGAGTTACGAGTGCCTAAATTGGATCAAAGTAGGGTTGAATTCGAATCAAACCCAATGTGAACATATATATATTTATGTTCGGATCATTCGTTATAATTCAGTTTATATTTAGATTTGTGTTCGTCAAATCTTTTTATAGTAAAATTTGGATTCATATATGGTTTGTGTTTTTGTTCGTATTTATATTTAGTTCGTATAGTTTGTAGTTCTATTATTTTAAATTATAATAAAATTAATTAATAAATTATAATTAAAAAAAATTTAATTTAAGTTCAAGTTCGTATTCACGTTCGGTTCGTATAGTTTATGTTCGTTGATTTTCAAAATTATAGTTCATATTCGTGCTCGTATTAGGGTTGAAATAGCTCATTTCAGATTTGTTCGAGCAAGAGTTAAAAATGAATCTAAATATATTCGATTCGAATCTAATCTAAGTCAAATAATGCAATTATTCATAAGGCTAAACAACCCCACCAAATGTTTCTTTAAACAACATAATCCTACTCAAAAAGTTTTAAAAAGTTAAATACCTATGTTATTTCTAATTTTTTATATTTTATAATAAATAACCAAAATACTCTTTATATAAAATTGAATAATATTAATATTAAAAATTAATATTAAAATAAAAATTAATATGAAATAACATTAAAATAGTAATAAAAAATTTAAAAAAAAAAATTTAATAAAATGACCACCGTCACTAACAGTAGTGATCGTAAAAAATTTAACCAGATGACTGAAAATAATCATCTAACGATCGAATCTGATTGCTTTATATATACTAATCATTTTTTACTATATATATTTTTTTATGGTCAGATCTGGTCATCTTGGCCATTAAGACCGCTCTAATCGCTAATCTAACCAGGTGATTAGTTAGGTTTTTGATGATCATTGTTAATGGTAATGCTATATGTGGTAGTGACTATTTTTTAAAATTTTTTTGTTTTTATTTTTTAAAATTTTAATTAGTTTTTAAAATTTTTTAAAATTATTTTAGTATTATTTTATATTTTAAATATTTTTATAAATTTAATTTTATTATTTAATATTTAAAAAGATAAAAATATTTTTTTTATCAGTTTAATTTAATAGTTAATTATTAAGTTTAATCATTGAATTTAGTTAAAGGGTAAATATTTAGCTTTTTAAAATGTTTTAGATGGGGTTAGATCATTTAAGAAAACCTTGGGTGCGCATTGAACTTTGGCCTACTCATAATTACCTATCCGTTCCATGTCGTATAATTTGTAATGATTTCTGTACCATTTGCAGCAAATTAAATTTGCAATAACCACTCAGTTGTACGATCATCAATGCACTCCGAAAGCAGCAGTTGACCTTTCAGGAGAAATTCTCAGGCGTTAAGAGGCTGGGTTCCAATTAAGTTAAGATGAAGTTTATTGAATCCAAATTTAGTTTGTTTGAAGTGAGTCTCAACCAAGTTTAGTTTAATTCTGTTTATGAAATATTTTAAATAATATCGATTTAATAGATATTAATTAAAATTATATTATTTTCATTATTTTTATTAATTTATAAATCAAACTTATTATAAATTTCAATTCAAACTCCTTATAAATTTGAACTTAATTTTTAAATCTGAGTTTAGTTCGAACTTATAAAAAATAAATTTATTTGAAATTTATTTAAATTAAATTTAAATTTAATTTGATTTGAATTTAATCATAAAAATGCTGTAAACAAAAAAAATAAAAAAATTTTCACCCATAAAAAAGACTCTTGAGAGGGCAGAGAAAAAATAAAAAAAAGGTTTGGAAAAAAAGAATTCAAATATCAAATGGGCATGTGCCCTCCTAGTCTGCTACATGAGTCCGCATCTGCGAGTCGAAATGGTAATTGTTAGAAGTTATGTGCATCATGGAAAAACTAGCCCGTGTGCTTTTAACATTCCGATCAAGACATTTTCGCCGGCAAGTAAGAAAATCCGAACTTGAGATGTCAGAGAAAAACAAATAAGTCCCAGTCTTTTCAAATGAGTACTCCTCACCTTTTTCCTCCTGTAAGACTGTTGAAACGGTTGCGTTTATTTTCTTTTTCCTTTTTTTATATAGATTTTCAGGAAAAAAAAAAAAAACACGCACCGATTTCTTTTCGGTACCATGACTTCTCCATAAGTTGACTAACAATTCTTTACTACCTCGTTTTCAGTTGTAAACACATAGTGCTTGCTTAGTCATCTTGTATTTCTCACGTCCTTCCTCAGGTCTGAACTTTAGTGAAAGATTTGCAAAACCAGAAATAAAAGCATGAACAGTGAATGATTACCCAAAACATTAAAAGTATCAACCAACATTTTTCAATACCCAAGTATTCAGAATGCAGCAATTAATACTTGAGCTACAACAAACAAGCATCCCCAGAAATAGAAACCAATACGATTTGACAACACCAGAAAACATTAGGAATCACAACTGACAAGTCTCAATTTTATCAACCCATCTTCACAAACAATAATCAACATCTTCTGAATTGCAAATATTCAATGTTCCTCTGTTAAACCAAGAAGGTTCAAATGAGTGCCTATTCAGAATCCAAAGAACATAGATTGAATACACAAAAGGTGGGCCATGCCATGCACATGTATACGTTAAGCCTATAAAATCGATGCATGAGGAATTCGCTGGCTGAAGACCAAGTCTTACAACATTGTCACAGCTATTTTATTGTTGCAGAATAGGTCAATTAGTTATTTTGATTTTTTGATTAAATCTTGGCTATTTGTTAAGTAGCCGTTGAGTCCTTAAGAGTAGGAAAGTGGGTGAGTTTTATTTCTATTTAAACTTCATGTGTTGTAGTGGAAGGCATTCAGTTTTTTTTTTTTCCAAATAAAAACATTAAAGGTTATTTTCTCACCTAAAGCAGAATTTTGATTTCTTCCAAAGTTGTTCAGCTTGTAAGGACCTATCATCCTCTTAGCCATAATCTTTTAACCAATATCAACCTAATGAATTCTGCATCCACTAACAACTTAACTTCGACATTCTTTTACATGAAACTAGTAGTAATTAGTGATAACATTCCTCTTAGGACTATTCAATACATAACAACTCCAAGTATGCACAAGAAAAACAACCAAGTCAATCAACACGATCAACTTCTTTTCTGTAACAGGAGGCTTGTAGTTCAAGCAGATAAGAGGTTGTAGTAGAAGCTTTTGAGTGAATTTCATTCTTCCCTAATGAGGGGCACGATGGTATTTGAACAACCCTTAGTCGTATCACCTTAAATCTTTAAATTTCAAGCCTCATAAGAGATGTACGGGAGATTGTTCAAAGATGTTAGTGTTTCATCAAGTGAAGTATCAAGCACATACCCTTGTAGGTCTTTTATAAGCTTTACCATTCCCAACTCAAGTCTGGGAGGAAGTTGTAATGGAATTTATTGCGAGATTATTTTTATCCACAAATATTCAATTATTTTCATTGTTGTTGGTAGGTTGACCAAATATGCTCATTTCAAATCACTACATAAAGAGGTTTATTATAGCAAAAATTGTTGCTTTATTTGTTCATATGGTTTACAAGTTGTATAGGTTGCCAAAATCTATCTTAAGTGATGGTCACCTAAATTTTCTTAATGTTTTCTTGTCACACTCACAAATACATCTTAAACGTATTTTAGTTATGTATCATATATGTTGAATATGTATGCATGTTTATTGTTGCAGTTTGTTGTATGGTTATACATGTCGTGCACGTGTTATGAGGGCATTTTGGTCATTGTCTCTGAGACATATTTAAAATCTAAGTATATGAGGATGTATTGTTATACAATCAATGAAAGAATAAGAACGTAACTAAACATAATGTATAACTATACATGAGGAAGTGCACTATTGTGCATGAGAATAATTATGTGATAAATCATTCTTTTAAAGGTTGAGAAACATGATAAACATGGTTGGAACCACTTGGACAATCGTGCAAGAAGGTTGCACGACCATGATTGACATTATTTGATGAAAAATATAAAAAAGAACTGAGTTGGAATCAGGGGAATAACAACATTATCTTATATCAAACCACAAAGAGCAAAAATTGAGAGATAAGAGTTAAAACCTTCAAGGTCACTATAAAAGAGAGCTTTGTAATTGAAAATTACCTTAGCCATGTGAATCCAAGTAGGATTGTTTTCATTTCAGTACAAGTGATTAATGTTATGATATATTATGCTTATGATTATATGGATTTGGTTAACTTAACTACATGTTGAATACATAAATAATGATATGCATAAATCATATATGAGTCATAAAAATTCCATTTTCAAGCCACCTAATAGAGTAATTTGTGAATTAATATTCTATGATTGAATGTTAGATGAAATAGAACACAAAAGTATGATGTTTCAGAATGAAAAACATGACTTAGTGATAAAGACTTAATTTTTGTTCAATAGGGCATTTAAACTATTTATCAGAACATTAAAAATTAAGTTACAGAAAATGGTGCATGGGTATGCTTATGGTGGTGAATGACCATGCATTTGAGAGGTTGAAAATGAACAATATACGTCATGCATGGAATGCATAACTATAAACATTAGATAATAAGACACAATCATGTATGAAAATATACTTATCCATGCATGTAGTTAAGGTTTGTATAACCATTAGCACTGATAGTGCAAGATTATGATTGAAATAAGGATCCACAATTATCAAATGTTATGGATGCATGATTATTAGGCAAAAAATAATACACAATCGTAACTAGAAGAGTGCATTCCCTTACAAATGCATAATAGATGAATGATTATGCATGAACAATCACAACCATTCACAAAGCTTAAATTACAAATAAACCTCTATGTTATTTGTTGGAAGTGAAGATTAAACTAGACAACCTTAATAGAGGAAGTTTAAGGTGAACTATTATAATTAGGTGTCTAACTGTGTGTGACGATGTGGACCTTGAATGATTTAGATTTAAGTTAAAATAAGAAAAAGTCCTATATGTATGGAAAATGACTAAAAAGTTAGTATGAGCTATTAGTTTTATGAATATGACATAATAAGAGGAAATTAAGGGTCAATGTTATGTGATCTTTGAGCTTGGTTTATAGTCATTGTTGTGTGATTTCTAGATCATGATCTCATATGAAAGCATAACGACTATAGCTATGCACTTATGAGATGTTTCATGCACAAGGTAAGATGTGTCCTTTAGTAGTTCATTTAGTTAGGTATGCATGGAAATATGAATTACAAGAGATATTTTCTCACATGGTTAGCGAGATGCTTTATGTATGTGTTTGTGGTAAGGACCATCCAAGAAAGGTTATTTTTGTTAACCAATCAAATACAAGTACACAAAAAAGGGACTATAACTAATAATTCCTTGCGTGGGCAAGGTGTCGATGTTTAGTTAGCCTAAGCTCGAGCATAGTGTAAGTGAGTAACAAGTAATCATAGTGTGAGTGGATGTGGGTAGAAAGATACAATAATAGTACTTCAAAATCCATTACGTGTTCAAAGGCTTTTTTTTTCTTTTTGGCATCTATTGTTTTAGCACAAATCTTTTTAATTCTTAAAAAGAAATATTTTGCAAAGGTTTAATTGTCTAAATGAATTTCTAGATCCACGGATTTATCAACATTATGAAAATGAGTCTTTTATATAAACATATGAGATATCGAGATTTGTAGTGCATGCTTTTATAAAATATTCAAGATTTTAGAATCATAAGATAAAGTATTAGGGTGATACACAGGATTTAAGGACTAGTCATTCAAGATGATAAAATCCTTTGCGAATAGGCATTTGGCATGCCATTACACTTTCTAATGATAGACATCAGGGTTATTAAAGGATTAAAGATAGTAGTGGAATTCTAGGAGTTGCTTGTTCAAATGTCGAGCCCAATAGATCACATACTTACTGAGTGTTTTCATACTCATAAAATTCTTTAGGTTGTTTTGTAGGTAGAAGGTAAGTGATGACAATGGCAGTGAGGGAGATTAGTGAGTTAGCTCATGAGTTTTTCATACTCTCTGACTGTGCCATAAGACCTTTACAAGGGGAATCTGTTTGTTCCTGAGAACTTTGACTTTGTAGTCCAGAATCTGCACTGACAGCTCTTGGTAACTCAAATCTTCTGCCAACTCAACTCTGAAAACTGAAGCACATGAGAAGGATCTCTCACATACTTCCTCAACTGAGACACATGGAAGACATTGTGAATCTTGTCTATGCTAGCTGGCAACGCCAATCTGTAGGCAACTGTCCCCACTCTCTCAAGTATCTCGTAGGGACCAATAAATCTAGGTGCCAACTTCCATTTTCTGTCAAATATGAGAACGTGCCTGTATGGAGTAACTCTCAGAAAAACCATGTCGCCTACTGAAAACTCAATCTCTCTGTGTCTCAAATCTATATAGCTCTTCTGTCGATCCTAGGCCTGTCTCATTCTCTGTCTGATGATCTTGATCTGCTCAATCATCCCCTGAACTATCTCTGGACCCACAACTGACTCCAGAGAATCTCTCTCTTCAACCTCATCCCAATGAAGAGGAGATCTACACTTCCGATCATACAACGCCTCAAATGAAGCCATCTGAATAGTCGTCTGATAACTATTATTATAAGCAAACTCTATGAGGGGAATCAACTCTGTCCAATCGGTCTGGAAGTCCATACAACATGCTCTGAGCATATCCTCCAAAATCTTATTAACTCTCTCAGTCTGGTTATCTGTCTGAGGATGATATGCTGAACTGAACTGTAATCTGGTTCCCAAGGCTCTCTGCAATGACCCTCAGAAAGCTGACAGGAATCTAGAGTCTCTATCTGAAACTATCATCTTGGGAACACCATGAAGTCTGACCACCTCTCTAACATACAGTCTCCCCAACTGATCTGTAGACATGCCCTGTCTAACTGGCTGGAAAATGTGCGGACTTACTGAGTCTGTCCACTATCACCCATATACCATCAAATCCTCTCTGAACTCTGGGAAGACCGGAAATGAAATCCATAGAAATATCTTCCCACTTCCACTCAGGAATACTCAAAGGATGGAGTAAACTTGAGGGTCTCTGGTGCTCTGCCTTAACTGCTGACATATCAGACATCTGGAAACGAAGTCTGCTATGTCCTTCTTCATGCCTGACCACCAGAAACTTTTCTTGAGATCCTGATACATCTTGGTACTACCTGGGTGTGCTGAATACACCTTACTGTGTGCCTCTGACAAAATTTTCTGCCTCAACTCTGAACTCTGTGGCACACAAACTCTGTCTTTGAATCTCAAGATCCCATCTCTGAACTCAAAGTCTGGCACTGATCTCTCTAACATCTTCTGAATCATACTTTGAGTCCACTTATCTGACATCTGACTGTCTTTGATCTCATCATACAGAGAAGATCTGATCTGAAGTCTGGAGAAACCTACAGTCACTATCTCAATCTGCTCTCTGGCTATCTCATACTGCAGCTCTCTCTGAACTGAAATACTGGATAAGGCTACTCGCCTGCTCAATGCATCAGCTACTACATTGGCTCTCCCTGGATGATATCTGATGTCACAGTCATAATCCTTCACTAGCTCTAGCCATCTCCTCTGCCTCATATTAAGCTCTCTCTGGGTGAAGAAATATTTCAGACTCTTATGGTCTGAATAGATGCTGCACTTGACTCCATAAAGATAATGTCTCCAAATCTTCAGGGTGAAAACAACTACAGCTAACTCCAAGTCGTGGGTAGGATATCTCAACTCATGATCTCTCAATTGCCTGGAGATATAGGCAATGACCCTATCACTCTGCATCAATACTGCTCCAATCCCTTGATGGGAGGCATCTGTATAAATGTCAAACTCTACTCCCTCCTGAGGTAGTGCCAAAACTGGAGCACTGATCAACCTCTGCTTAAGCTCTTGGAATCGTGTCTCGTATTCATCTGTCCAAACAAATGGAACCTCTTTCCTAGTTAAGGCAGTGAGAGGCCTCACTAGGCTAGAGAATCCCTTAATGAATCGCCTGTAGTAACCTGCCAACCCAAGGAAACTTCTGATTTCCCTCACGGTCTTCGGCCGTGGCCAACTCAAAATAACCTCCACTTTACTGGGATCCACTGAAATGCCATCTGCTGTCACCACGTGACCCAGAAATGCTACTCTGTCAAGCCAAAACTCACACTTGGAGAACTTGGCATACAACTGTCTGTTTCTCAATCTCTGAAGCACATATCTGAGATGCTCCTCATGCTCTGTCACACTCCTAGAATACACCAAAATGTCATCTATGAACACCACCACAAACCGGTCTAAGCAATCGTGAAACACCCGGTTCATCAGATCCATAAAGATCGTTG
>JAJEJH010001860.1:0-16140 GCA_026122585.1 Anacardium occidentale
TGGCGGTATGTGGTTTATTATTATATTTATTTTCATAATTTATATATTAATTAAGCTTTCTGTAGCTCTATCTGTCTGTCATAAAGGAACTTGGTGACAATGAATATGGTACAAAAGGACCAACATCATTTAATCATACGTGCTGAAAAAAGATTGTCGAGCATCAGATCCTTATAATTCTAATAACATCAAGATCATATATTCTAGATAAGACGAAATAATACCCTAAAAAAGGGTTGCATGCAACTGCTTTTTTAAGTCGATCTAAGGTGATGTATTATGAGCCCTTAAAGAAAGGATGAAAACAGTTTTGAAATTTAGAAGGAGGATGATCCCGCCACGTAAAAGATGTTAAAGCTAAAGCATCCACAACTTTATTACCTCAATCATAAAAGTTGCTTTATTATTCTCTCTTTCTCCTGGAAAAAAATGCATTCGGTGGTAAAATTAATTATATGGACAAATTAATTCTAATATGCATGCGTAATTATTTGCAAATCTAGGTGTGCCTGAAAATTAGGCCTAAGAATAAAACAGGTTAAATCAAGATAGAAAAAAAAGACAAAAAAATATGTAGTCTTAAGAATTATTTTCACGCAAAGTTAACTCAAATTCGATGAGTATTAACTCAAGTATATGTGCACATAATAATTCTTATCATATCAATATGTATATGTACTTTAGAATTTTTATGTATATAAAAATCTAGACCTTTGTTAGAATACATAAGGAGATTAATTTATACATGTTAAATTAAATTTTACGGCCAAGATTTCGGAGTTTTAGTGCAAGCTTGCCTGTGAGACTTTGTTCATGCACACATAAAATAATTCATTACATAAAAAGAATCAAGGTTAATTATGAGAACAGTTATTCAAAGAACTCTTACATAAAAAGAATCAAGGTCCAATATGAAGACGTCCGAACGAGAATTTATCGCATTTACTTAAAACCATCTAACTGTTAGTCCTTGTATGTATGTTGACAGTATTTTGAATGCTCAATATTTGTCTTAGTTTGCGGCTTCTACTTTTAACTAAGTTGTAGATTACAAAATGCTTGGGCAGGTAATTAATTAATTAATTAATTATTCTGAGTTTTCAACGTATAGATAAAATTTCAAATTGAAATTAATTAATTGTGACGGATGGGTTGTATTTCAAAACCTGGCGCATCTTGGTCATTATCAAACAACTATGTAAACACTATTTACTTTTATTCATTTATAGGAACAGGTCTAGTATACATGTGTATAGAAATTATTTGTTAGTCATAAATTATCATCTTGATTTTGTTCGGGTATGAAAACTTTCTTGAATAATTTATGTGAAATCAGGATGCAAATGATGAGATCAACATGCTGAAGCAAGAGATTGAGATTCTCCAAAAAGGCCTCAGGTATATATACGATCATCCTAAATATTATTCTAACATTATACATTGAATTATCCATCTGTTTAATCCACAAATTGCAAAGGAAAAGATGTTAAATATTGTTCCAATGTTATAGACCGAAGTCCATGTTAATTTTATCTTAATGTTCATATATTATATACAAGAAAAGTTTGAAGTAACAAATTTAAACAAATTTTTATTATGATTTCTATATTTTTTTTTTTTTAAGAAAAAGTCTTTCTTTCTGTTGAAACTGCTTACAATGCTGATGTGCAGATATATATTTGGAGGCGGAGCTGGGACGATGACAGTGAATGAACTTATTCTGCTTGAGAAACACCTTGAGAAATGGATTTATCGCATCCGCTCAGCAAAGGTATCTATAATAGCACAATAATAGAAAAAAAAAATAGTTCATTATTGTTCTTGAACAATTACTTATGAGATTATTTATAATGGGATATGTAGATGGACATTATGTTTCAAGAGATTAATCTGCTGAGGAACAAGGTTAGTTTAATTTCACATTTATTTCCTATGATAAATTTGGTATCATTTTGTAGCCATATAATTCAAGTAAAAATAATTCAATGTTTCAAAACATTATAGAATAAGATATAGATTTTTATGAGAGATCATACCGAGAAAAATATAACTAGCTTCAAATTGGTTAGAAATATTTTATAGACAGTAGGTACTAACAGGATCTGCGGTAACCATTTTACAAAGGAAAATTATATATATTTGATACATATATTGGAAGAATGCCAAGGTAAGATTTGAGCTTAGAAACTACAAAAAGGTTTTAGAATAATCCTAAGGCTAAAATTCACATCCTCCTTACTGATTTCAGTTTATAGTGACTATATCAATTTTACTATTTCCTCTACCACCATTGTCATTCAAACGATCACCCCCTGTTTTCATCGACAACGCCACTACCGTAATCTACAAACAAATCGTTTCACTATTCAAACAATCACTCTCTACCACAACATCACCAATGCCCTTTACCACTACCAACAATATCACCATCATTATTCTTTGCTTCCATTGATAACATCATTACGGTAATCCACAAACAAACCACCTCACCATTTAAACAACCACTTCCCACCATCATCAACACCGCCGCCACCACTACCCCCACCATCCCATACTGTCATTGACAACAACACACCATCAACAACACTACCGTTACAATCCGCAAACTGTCACCACATTTGAACAACCAGCTACCACCATCATCAACAATAACACCACCACCCCATGCTTCTATAAACTAGCACCATTGTAATACACAATCAATTTAACGTTTAATCACACAACAATTGAATAGATTTTGATGGTTATGGGGTTTTTTAATCCAATTTCAATTTTTTCCCAATTGGAAATATGCGGAGTCATAATCCTTCTATTCAAAACCCTAATTTGCCTATTCTAGTTTAGCAATTTAGAAGCGAAGGAAGAAAAAGACTGAGAGAGAGGGAAAAAAAAAAAAAAAAAAGAAGAAGGTGATGGTGTTGGGTTTGTTGAGCAGTGTTGAGTGAAGGAAAAAGAAGAGGGACAGAGAAAACATAAAAGAAGAAAGAATTAGTGCAAGTAATTAAATTTTTAAAATTAAATAATAAAATTACTTATATATCCTTTGACACTTAAAGTTGACAAAAAAAATTAAATGAAATGTAAAAAATTTGTTATTTTTCGTCTTTAAGGTGGAAACATGTCATTTGTGCAAAATTAGAATGAGAAATGGTCGATCTACATTTAGGTTATTATACCGGCGAGAATCATTTGAAAAATTAAATTTATCAAACACATACCTACAGCTCTCAGAAATCTCTAACTATTGCATGATTAATTATCTTTAAAATAGAATTATGAATGATTAATTTAGACATTACAGTCATCTCAAACTGGGCATTAATTTGATAATATGTGAGGAGTTTACAAGACATTTTAGAATAAAATCTCATTCATATCATGGTTGAGTAGGGGGTGGTTAGATTACATATTTTTAAGTTCTAAAGAGACTCTGAAAAATTAGAAAAAAAAACCTCATCCATGATACTAAATAAATCACCTGTATTCCATGAACAGATGAATATCTTAGGAGGGAAAGAATGAGAAAATGATAAATAAAATTATGGTGATTTTGTATAATTCTGGAGATTATGGATTGGATTCTGTTTATTTGGATTTTGAGCAGGGCATGCAAAAGATACGAGTAAAACAAGTCAGAAATTGTTGTAAGACTTAGTAGAGAGCTATATACATACATACATACATACATACATGCATACATATATTTATTTATTTATTTATAAATAATATTATTTCCAGCCGTTATACAATATTCTACAATATTTTTGCATTATTTTCATTTCCGATATTTAATTATGAACATAAATCATAATATTTATAATATTTAACCTGTTTTGTAGCATTAAGTGCAAACTATAATTATGTATGAATTCTAGGATGACGACATTTAAGTTCTTTGTAAATTAAATAATTTCTCTTGCCAAAATTCCACTTTGGTAAATGAAAGCAATCTTTGATTTTCATCTGCAGGAAGGAATTCTAAATGCTGCAAATAAATATTTGCAAGATAAGGTTATTAATTAACCATTTATTCATTAATATATGATAATTAAACAAACTAAACAAGCATTAATATCTATTTATTAATATATTTTTTTAAATTTTTCGCAGGTAGAGGAGAATATTAGAAATATTGCTGATTTCGGACAAATGACTACTAATATTGACTATCCACTAACTATACCTAATGAGATATTTCAGTTCTAGGATTTGCTCCAGTAATATATATCATACCTATTATGATATATGTTGATTAAATGGAGCATCACCATTACGATTAAAGATTATTATTTTTAGTTTACTATGTGTGTGTAAAATGTTACTTTGTACCGTCACAAATAATTTAGCCCCTGTGTAATATGGCATACAAAGCCATCAACTATCTTCCTCGAATAATGTATTACGATACAAGAACCTTGGCTAAATCGTAATTGATATTGTGGTGTGGTTTTATTAAGTTGTTTTTTTTCCTTACTCTAGATTTCATATATATATATATATATATATATAAAATAGGATTTGCATTTTTAACTGAAAATTTTGACTTAAATTGAGACATATTTACCGACCATGTATATTTTACAATCTCACATATGTGACAAGGAATATGAATATAATTTTTTGGCCAAAGGAGTTATATCGACCCAAGGTTTCTTTTAAAGACAAAACACTACCTTCCAACTTTCTAAAATCTAATCATCCACCTATTAGTTATTAAAATACCCTTGTTAAAAAAATAAAAAATTACAATAAACATATAATATAATATAATATTTAAATATTAAAAAAAAAAAAAACCATTACTGTTACCAAAAAATAAACCAAGTAGTCATCTCCGCCATCAACCATAGTTGAAAACGGTTAATGAACTCAAAGTCAGACATATTCGATCACATGATTTATTTTTCAGCGTCTCCGCCAAAAACAGAGGCAACCAATTTAGCTAAAAAATAAAGAGGCTAATTTGGCCACCTCTATGGTCGTCTTATAAACTAGGTGATTGTTTTCGGTTAATTAGTTCATTTTTTTGCGACCACCACCATTGGCTTTTTTATTTTATAATTTTATAATTTTTTAACTTTTTTCTAAATGTTTTAATAATTTATTTTAATAAATTTTAATATTTTTATAAAATTTATTTATTACTTTTAAAATTATTTTTATTAAAAAGATAAAAATATTCTTCTGATTGTTAATATTTAACTATTAATTATTAAATTTAATTATTGATTTTAATTAACAGATAAGTAATTGAGTTTTAGAAAATTAGAGGTGGGATGTCTTTAAAGGAAACCTTGCGTGGGAATATGGGAGTTTTTTTTGTTTCCTCGACAACTTCTAGATTGTTCAATTGTATTGAATTAACGCTTGAAAATTTATGTCAAAAGTTTTAGTCAATAATTTAAATTCATATTACAGATTAATTGATTACCACAATCATACAACGATGAAATCAATTAGATCTCAATGTAAACATATATTTACAATGAAACTGCAAAATATGGTTATAGGGATTCAAACAAATCTAATCGCGTTGTGATTTTATGTAAAATCGCCTCTAAAGTTGATTGATTATTATTTTGAAAAATTGACCGTCTTTTCTTACAACACTCATTAATGACAATGACTTTTTTGGCCCAAGGATTTCTTTCCACCCCAGGTTTCACTCAACTATCAATTTTTACCCCTTTAAATTTTAAAATTCAAGCGCCTATCTTTTAACTATTTTTTTAATCTAATTTTATTAATATATTTTATAAAATAATTAAATTATTTTTATTAAAAAATTAAAAATTTATAATAACATTATAAAAATAATATTGTTAATATATATATATATATATATTAAAATTTTTAAAAGAATTATAAAAATTTGAAAAAAATATTTAAATTAAAAAAAAACAGCTATCATCAACAACAATGACTGCCATTAATTGAATCAGATGATCGAAAACTACTGATGGAGCCAAAACTTGTTATTTTCAACTATTTTGATCGTTTTTGTTGACAAAAACAATTAGTTTTGCCCATCTCTTTTATAATAAGAAGTGGTCAATCTAGTCACCTCTACTAAATGACTACCCTTAGAACTAGACAATCATTTCTCGTCATCTGATTTTAGTATTGACAGCTATCGTTGGTGACATCAATGACAATGATTGTTTTCAATTTTTTTAATTTTTTTAATTTTTTAATATATTTTTTTGATTTTTTAATATTTAAATATTATTTTAAATATTAAAAATTTTATTTTATTATTTTATAAATTTTATTAATAAACTGATTAAAATACCCCTTTGATTATGAAAATGCAATTGTTAACTGTTAAATTTAATCGTTGACTTTGATCAACGAGTGAATATTTGTGTTTTTAAAACTTAAGAGGCGAGAATTTGTCTTTGAATAAAACTTTGGATAGGAATATGTCCTTTGGCCATAATGAATTTTATTGTGTTGTGTTATGGAAAAGGAACGTAACTCTTAATTTATAATAAGTTTACTAGATACTGTTATTACAAGTTTAATAAACTTTAGTAATCTAAACTTATGACCAAGATTGAGTTACTATACATGATGTGTGTTGGGTCTTTGCAAGCCCATAAAAATTCTTTTTAGACTATATTCATCTGGTTTTATCAAATTAAAACATAATTAATATATACCCACATAAATATTTCAACATTTATTTATTTGTATAATATTATTTATGCTTATTTATTTCAAGAAAAGAAACCAATTTTGTTTTTCATTTAAACAATATCTTAATTTTAAATGACCACTAATTTTAGAAAAAACAACATAATTTAGATATGACAATTTGTTCAAACAATTCAATTAATAAGATTATTAATAATGAATCAAGCTAATGTACCTGTCTTGAAACAAAACAAGACTTCATAATTATAATTACTTACAACCATATCACAAGGATTACTAATATAAAAATGTGACAAAAATAACATCCAAAAGTGATTTTAAAAAAAAAAAAAAACTGTTACTTGTCAATGAAAATTATGATTTCTCTTTAACCTTTATGCTTAAAAAAAAAAAAAACTAGAGAAATCCACAACTTTCAATGAAATTAGTATGTGTCACCAATAATCTTGAAATATTCAAGGAAACATATTCATACAATTGTTAATTTCAAGATAAATATTATTCTTGAATCACTAACATATGTTGTATTGTCAACCATATATATATATATAATAGGTTTTTGTCACATCATGTTAGGTATGACCTATCACTATTATTTAATCATCCCAATAATGACCAATATGAACTTATAATGGGTTTTTGGCTCATTATAGAACAATTTTGGAGTCGTAACCCAAGTTACACTTAGGTTTAGTGTGACGAGGGTGAAAAACTTTTGGATTTCTTATAAGAACCAAAATTGGCCTTACTAGTTCAATGGATAGGTTCGAAGAGTTAGGTACGATATGGGAATGTGTTAAATACCCATATTACCTAGCTTAAAGGTTCATCTTTATTTTGTGGTTTGTTTTAATTAAAATTTGATATTCTTAAATCTCAAATATTTAAAAATATCAAATGCAATAATTAATTCATCCATAAAGCAATAAATAAATAAATTGTAAGTTCTGTTACGATATATTACTATATACTATAAATATAGAATTTTTTTTATACAACTAAAATATATCTTTAATAGATATAGTAGGAGTGTCATTCTGACTAACTTAACTGAATACCATATATAATGTAACAGCCCGAGGTTTGAATTGTCTTTTTAGGGTCTTGAATCGAGGTTAGAAGAGAGATTTCTTAGTTAGAAATCTGTTTCAGTGAGATTGGAGGGTAGAATGACCTTTTTGTTGGCTTTATATGCAGCTTGTGGAAGGAGCATGACCGTGCGTCTTCGTGTGCACGCCCGTACGTCTTTTTCTCGCCATGCATGCCCGTGTATGTTTTATGTACACCCGTGCATGTCTGCTAGTATATAAACCAATGTTTTCCTCCGCCCGTTTCAGTCAGCTTTTCCCTTTTCTTTTCTCTCCAGGAAACCCTAGCTTTTTGAGGGAGAGATTAGCCAGTTTTAGTAGCCATTCCAACCAAGATTCAGCCGAGGATAGAGAGATAGAAGATCTTAGCAGCTCCAGGTAAGTATTTCCCTTACCTTTCCCCTTTTTCCTTGGGTTTGTGTTTCCTTGGTTGGATGTTTTCAGAGATTTGTGTATGTTTTTAGCTTATTAGCAATGTATGTTGCATGCTAGTATGTTTAATTAGAAATGTGGTGAGTTTGAGTTGAGTTTTTAGTCAAAATTTCCAGAAGCTTGCACGGTTGGGCTGTACGCTCGACACACGGCCCGTGCACTCTCATGCACGCCCGTGCATTCGATAGTGCACGCCCGTGCGCCTTAGTAAAATGAGAAAAAGAAAAAGAATTAAGCAGAAAAGAAAGAAATAGCAGAATTTCAATAACAAGAAAGAAAAGAATAGAGAAGAAAAGAAGAAAAAGAATAAGATATTTTTTCTCAGAATCACATTTTAAGCTTCCAATAGAATAAGAAACTCATCACCAAACTTAAGCAGCGTAATCTAGTAATAGGTTACGATCAGAAAACAGAAACAGAAAATAGAAACAGAAAACAGAAACAAAAAATAGAAACATAAAACAAAAATAGAATCAGAAACAGAAACAGAACAGAAACAGAAACAGAAACAGAAAAACAGAAAATAGAAATAGAACAGAAAACAGGAAAACAATAGCAGAAATAAAGACAAAATCAGAAATAGAAACAACAACAGAATCAGAAATAGAAAACAGAACAGAACAAAAGGAGAATTGAAAAAATAACATGCATGAATAGCATCATTCAGCATAGCATGTTAAACAGTGTTTTCAGACAAGGGATCAAGTGATCCATTTACATTAGTTTTCAACATTCATGGCTTGATATCCGAGTCAATTATTGAGGGTGAATTCAAGGGGGCATCTGTGGGATTTCAGTTTTTTGACTTCGGTCAGATTAGTTAGATTTCAGCTTACTAGTTCAAGGACTGGTATGGTAGGACATTTCAGCTTACTGGCACTTCGCTGGTATGGTTTAGCCCACTTAGCCAAGATGTCGAATCCTTGTTTTCATTAGTCTGATCAGTATAGCAGGTATCTTCGGATACAGAGATTTCAGAAACATGTTTTACTCAGCTTTTCAGTGTTTTAGATCTTCAGATTCTAACAACAGTTTTCAAAAACATATTTTCAATAAACAGACCCAAGGGCAAATAGCATGATTTCAGTATTCCATGATACATAGTACATGACATGACAGAGCATACAAATAGTAAGACCAGAATCATGTAAGAATAGAAATAAAAGAAAGATAAAGCTGCATGATATACATTAGAAATAAAGAAATAAAAGAATTCAGCTAATTCTAACAGAACGTAAGAATTAATAGGAAAAGCAGAGGATTAGAAGAAGCTATTAGACTATCAGGAGCTTAGTTAAGTTCGCCTAAATAGCAATTAGTCAACAGCAGCAGTTTAGTCTAGAGCCTACCCGAGGGTAGAGGTAGGAGATGCTTACTGAGTGACTTGTCACTCATTCCCCGTGGTTTCCCTTTTTGCAGGTTGGTGTTTCGAGGAGCTGAGCTTGGTGCACGAGAGATAGCTGGTGTGCGGGATATGGCTTGAACGGGTTTTTACCCAAGTTTTCAGATATATATATGTATGTATGTATGTTTAGTTCAATAGATATCATGTTTGTGGCTTGCATGCTTTGTATTGCTCATGCATTCGGATTGTACAGTATCATTTATGTTTTCAGATAATATTATTATTTTATAAACATGAGTTTTATTTCAGGATACTGTACAGTGGGTTTTAGTGTCCCATCACAGATGTTTAAATCAACTTCCGCATATTTTTCAGTTAACAGTAAGAGTAATACCCACTGCTATATATTAGGGTTATATATATTTATAAAAAAAAAAAATGGTTTATAGTAATATATAACAGACGGGGTATTACATATAAAGAAGCTGTTAATAAAACATGTGATGAGATGTTAAACTCACTAGTATCTTGAATAAAACTCATACTCTATTACTATTACTTAATATCTGAAAACATATATGATACTGTATGTCATATGCATAAGCAATACAAAGCATGCAAGCCACCAACACGCCATTTACTGAAAACTAAATACATATATGTACATATATATAAAAAACTGAATACAGTGGATGAAGACCCGCCCAAGCTGTATCCTACTCTCTAGCTATTTCGTGCTCTAAGCTTAGCTCTTTAAAACACTAACTTACAAGAGAAAAAAAAATGAAAAGGATGAGTGACAAGTCACTTAATAAGTATCTTTTCTTTCTACACTTAGGTAGACTCTAATTTGATCTAACCTTATAACTCGTCACAAGGCTCTAAGCATTTTAACTCAACTAGCTAGCTACTACCTAAAGAACTTAACCAAGTTCATGACTAGCCTAATAAATTCTTTTACTCTAGCTTATCTTACTGCTCAAGTTTTATTTCACACATTGTCATAATTACGTATATGAGTATACGTGTATGATTCGGTATGAAAAAGAATCTGGATACTAGGACTAACTTACTGAATTCTCTCTTTCTGGTATCCATTTATTTTCTTTCTTAACTAATTTATGAGATCTATAGTACTCTCAAGTTTTTTTAAAATTTTAGTTAAATTCTTTTATGTTTCTACTTATGATGTATATCATGTAGTTATACATGTAGTGACCCCCGCCCAAGTTACTGTACGCTGCGGAAAATACTATACATATAATAATAAAATATACCTGAGACGGGGATCTCTACAGAAAAGAACTGCTGCTGTCTGAAAAATTTCTTAATAAAATAAACTGTAAACATAATTCAGTATTAAAATATACTGAAATATAAGCGTGAAAATCTCAGGCTACTCATGTATAGAAATAAACTGATCATACAGTGTACTAGAGTATAATACACACACATATATATATATACATGAGAAACTAAAGCATGCAAGCCAACATGCTATCTGCTGCGCCGAGCCACATCCTCAAAATCTCGCAGCTGTCTCGCTCCAGCTCAGCCTCGAACTACTAACCTGCAAAAGGAAACAAGGAAGGGAATGAGTGACAAAGTCACTCAGCAAGCGTTTCCAAACATAACACTCGCAGGTCCAAATAATCACTGACTACGTGACTCGTCACGTAGAGAAAATTCTGCTAGACAGTTTTCTTATTCTGATTCTCTTGATATACCGAAGTATATCCATTACTGCTTAATTCTTTACTGAATTATGTTTTGTTTCTGTTCTGTTACTGATCTGTTTTTCATATGTTCCTCATGAGATGCTGTACATGACAATGAAATGTATATGCTGATGTCATGTATGTTGAAAACTGTAAAAACTTGCCCTCAGGCTTGTTTTTCTGAAAAACTGTCTTTTCTGAAAACTCTTTCTGATAATAAAACTGTAATCCGAAGATCCTGAATATATGCGTATAATATATCTGAAATTTGTATCAGAAAGTACTGAAAATCTTTGAAATATCTGAAAATATCTACTGTGCTGGCCAGACTGATGAATCCAGGGATTCGGCACCCTGACCATGTGAGTTCAAAGTCCTGATGAATCTATTGATGCACAACCAGCACTTTCTCTAACGAGCTTGGTCAGTGACCATGTCTTCTCTAGCAGACGTTGGTTTCCCTCTCTAGCGGGTGTGCGAACTCACAGGTGCCCCCTTGTATCCACCCCTATCTGATATATGAAAAATCATATATGTATATCTGAAAATCATGCTGTTGGATCCTTGGATCCAGTTTGAAAGTATCTGATATGGCATGTTGTGCTGAATGCTAGTAATCATGCATGATATGCTGTTTTCTGATATTAATTCTGAGTTCTGTGTGCTTAAAATTAGCTTAGAATGGCTTAATTCTCTTTTTAATATCTTTTTCTGATTTTCTAAAGGTGTACGGGCATGTGTTCTAATGTGCACGGGCGTGCGGCAAAGCACACGGGACCGTGTGCTGGCCGTGTCCCTGGGCATGCATGGTTCTGGAATATTTTCACATTTTGCTGGGCACACGGGCGTGTGGTGCGACACACGGGCGTGCAACAAAGGGCACACGGGCGTGTATCACACTACACGGGCGTGTGGCGGCCTTCTTCTTCTTCTTCCCGTGTTCAGCATACACGGGCGTGTGGAATTAGGGGAAAGCACATGGGCGTGTGTACTCGGGCACACGGGCGTGTGTCTGGGTTTTCAGACGCACACGGTCAGCATGCACGGCCGTGTCCCATGCAGAAATGAGGATGCACGGGCATGCCTCAAGGACGCACGGTCGTGTGCTCGACCCAAAAACTGCAGAATAGGTCTGAAAATCCAGAAATTCCTACACAAACACTTTCACACTCCAAATCAACACACATACAACTTAAAACTGCTACTAGCATGCCCATAAACATCATATCATCATCTCAAACACGCCAATCATCATACATGAAACATATATCAACTGAAAACAGTATATACGCATGTAAATCATGGAAACCACTCAATCATCCAATCATGCATCAAATCAAGCTCAAGCATGCTGGAAATAACTCAAATAAGCACACATAAAGTTCACATAAACTGGAAACAGCCAAACTGGCTCTGAACTCAGCGAAAGAGGTAAGGAAAACACTTACCTCACGCCATGGAAGCTCTATCTCTCTCTCTGGAAGATTATGGATCTCTAATCTGAAGTTGAGCTGCTGGGGGATCTCTCTCTGGAACTCTAGGGTTCACTGGAGCTGAGGAAGAAGAAGAGAAATAAGCTGGAAAAGCTGGAACTGCGCAACTGAAGAAATAAAAGCAATATAATTGGCTGGGGCAAGACACACGGTCGTGTGTGCGGTGGAAAATAGCCATTTCCACCCCCACATGCACAGAAACTACAACTAAGCCCCAAAGGACTTCTAAAATGACTCTTCTACCCCCTGAAACTCTCTAAAATGACAATCTCACCCCTTGGGTCATTACAATACATCTTTATATTCTTTTTTTTATTGTTTTTTATCTTGTTATCTAAGTACTATTTTATGTCATTCTAAATGTACTATGGTATGAAGTATGTTAAAATCATGTTATTTGCCCTTGGGCCTATTTACTGAAAATATCTACAAAAAATGCTGCTGAGATCCAATGATGTTAAAATACTGAAAAGTTAAATGAAAAAAATTGTTTTTAAAATCTCTGTATATCAAAAGATATCTGTTGTGTTAAATAGATTGATGAATACAATGATTTGACATCTTAGTTATGTGAGTTAAACTAGGCTAACGAAATAACAGTAAACTAAAGTAATCATACCATACCAGTCCTTGGACAAATAAGTTGAAATCTAGTTAATCTGATCGAAGTTAGAAAACTAAAATCTCATAGATGTCCCATCACATTCACCCTTATTAACTAACAAAGATATCAGACTTTATGTTGAAAACTGATGCATATGAATCACTCGACAACAACAATATAAATCACATTCTCCAAAGATAAAAGAGGTAATGAGTTTACCAAATTTGTAATCTCTCTATTGAACCCTTTTAAGAGCCTTACAATAGTTTGCTCTTGAGGTTTTAGTAATTCATGTCTCATTGTTTCAAATTCTTCAACATAATCTTCAATGCACATAACACCTTGTCAAAGAATTTGAAACTTAATGTATAATTTTTGTCCATCATATTCAAGAACAAAACGATTTTGTATCATTCTTATCATAACTCTTGAAATCTTAATGTCCTCTTCTGCGTCTTACTTTCAAAAGATGTTATATATTAAAAATTTTTATATACAATTAAAATATTATACATATTCTATTATTTATCATTGTGGGATAAGTTATTTGTTATTAACAAAACATTAAGAAAAAAGATACAAGTTTAAAATGCTAAAGACATTTAAAGAGTTAAATAATTTGGATCTGACAAAATGGATGGATAACTTAAAAAAAAGCGTATACAGATTTAAAATTTTTGAATCTATACTCATTTTAACATGTATACAGTCAAATATTTATTTTATACAGGTAAGCTCGATATATCCATGGATACTCGTAATTTGTTTTTACACTCATTTTTGTCTCTTCAACAAATACCATTATCTTTTAGTTTTTTCAAAACCACTAGAACTTGTTTTCTTAGAAGACGGCATCATCATCTTTCAGCGAAAGTTGAAGCCATTAATGAAAGCCTTACAACCCATCAATGGCTTTTAAGAAAAGGATCAAAACCACTTAAAGTTGCATACTATGTAGCAACCAACAGCATCATGTGTTCCTTTGGCTAGAGGTTGTTACCACATTCTCTTTGGGAATGAGGAAGACATGAGATGTGTCATGTGTATGGACTATGGAGTAAACTTGCAGTCATAAGCAAAAAAAATAAGTTGATGCCCACATGTAAAATTTGCGGATACCCGTGGATTTATCCGTTACCATAAGATCGGGTATGAGTTTTCAAAATCTTTACTGTATAAATTGATCTTTTTTCAATCCGTATTCATTTTATACGGACCCAACTCGTATAGTCCGCCCCGTTGTCATGTCTGAGCTTCATTGGTTAAACATTCGGACTTTTTTCGGCTACGGGTAGGAGTAGGATTAATCCTATTACTCGTCCGTCCCTTTGGTCTTCGCATTACACGTATCTTTACGGCCGTTCACCAAGGAATTTCCAACTCCAGCCCTTCACAAATCCCCTCGTCGAAAATGGTTCTTAAAACTTCAATTATTTCCTTGAAATCATCTTTGGATGTTCGATTTTCATCTTCATTCATTCCTTCTTCACTAAAATCACCCAAACGCGCCTCTACTATTAAACAGCATTCTCAACTTGATAATTTCCTCCATGTAAACTGCAAGTCAGGTCACTTTTCTCTTGATGAAGCTGTTGATTCCTTCGGTTACATGGTTCATATGGACCCCATTCCTGGTATGTCATCATTCAGTGTTTTGTTTTCTGCCCTTGTCAAGAAAAAATATTATGATAAATTCCTTGTGCTGTACACGAGGTTCGTTTCAGCTGGGCTGTTGCCTAATTTGATCATTTTGAACATTGTTATTAATTGCTTATGCAAAATGACCCGGGTTTCTGACGGTTTTGTGGTTTTTGGGAGTATTTTTAGGAGGGGTCTTTACCCAGACGCTGTGACTTTTACTAGTCTGATTAATGGTCTTTGCTTGGAGGGAAAGATTAAGAAGGCGATTGAATTGTTTAGGAAAATGGTTTCTTTTGGTTGTAGGCCTGATGTGTTTACAGTTGGAAGTTTGATTACTGGGTTGTGTCGAACCGGTAATGTCGCTGTTGCCCTGAAGTTATTTGAGGAAATGAATAATGGGAATGGTGAATTTGGTGTCATTTGCAAGCCTAATTTTGTTTGCTATGCTTCTATTATAGATGGTCTTTGCAAATATGGGTTAATAGACAAGGCCAAGAAACTGTTTTCAGAAATGAAGACCAAGGGCCTTAATCCAAATGTGATTACTTACAACACTTTAATTCATGGATTGTGTAATACATCTAATTGGGTGGAGGCTAAAACTTTGTTAGTAGAAATGTTGGATGAAGGTGTAAAGCCTGATGAGGTGACATTTACTGTGGTAATTGATGAACTTTGTAAGAAAGGGAAGATTGATGAAGCCAATGGATTCCTCCAACTAATGATCGATATAGGTATTCATCCCAACATAATTACTTATAATGCAATTTTAAGTGGTTATTGCTTGGCAGGTAGAATTGAGGATGCAAGAAAACTATTTGATTCCATGGAAAGTAAGGGGTGTAAGCCTAACGTTTTTAGCTACAATATTTTGATTGATGGTTTATGCTTGGCATATAAAATTGATAATGCTAAGGAATTGTTTGCTTCGATGTTGAGTAAGGGATGCACACCTAATGTAGTTAGCTACAATACATTGATCAATTGTTATTGCAAGAATCGAAAAGTTGATGAAGCTGTTTGTGTTTATAAGGAAATGACCTCAAAAGGAATTCAACCAACAATTGTTACTTACAACACCTTGCTAACTGGTTTTTTCATGTATGGTAAAGTCAGACATGCAAAAAAACTATTTGGTGAGATGCAACATAGCAATGTTCCT
>JAJEJH010001861.1:0-16098 GCA_026122585.1 Anacardium occidentale
ATTAGAGTGAAGAGACACCCTAACCTGATTTTTGTAGTAAACCAACCCATTGTGCCAATGATAAGGATTGTTTGGGTTCTTCATTACTTGCTTGCTGATTTTCTCCATGTAAGGATCGTTACGTACTTTGGCTTTGATTATATCCCATAATTGAGTTTGAGACACATACAAGGCTTCAAGGCTAAGACTACCCATTACCCATGATAACACATCAGTAACATTGTTCTCTCGATTTGGCTTATACTTGATCTTATAATCATATCCCGATAGTTTAGCCACCCACTTTTACTACTCAGGAGTTGTTATACGTTGCTCTAACAATTGCTTAAATCTATGCTGATCAGTGTGGATAAAAAACTTTTGACCTAGCAAATATGGTCTCTACATCTGAATTGCGTAAATGATTACAAGTATTTCTTTGGCATAAACTGACCAGGAACATTTAGAGATGCCTAAGGCTCGAATCATAAATGTAATAGGCTTCCCTTATTTGGTTAGAATTGTAGCTATGCTATCCTCTAAAGCACTTGATTCAATGATGAATGGTTTATTGAAATTTGGAATAACAAGTATTGGTGTAGTTGTCATAGCTTTCTTAAGTTCTTGGAAAGCATTTTTTGCTTCATCAATTTATCCAAATTGCCCTTGTTTTAGAAGGTTGTTGAGGGGATGTGTTATGGTGCTGTAGCTACAAACAAACTTTCGATAATAACCTATGAGTCTTAAAAAACCATGCAACTCAAAAATATTAGTAGGCACAAGCCAATTAAGCATAGTTTTAATGTTTTTCTTAATCCACTTTAACTCCTTGAGAAGTGACAATATGCCTCAAGTTTTCTAATACTTGGAGACTGAAGGCACATTTGGTGATTTTGACAAAAAAATTGATGTTGCTTTAATATTTCAAAAGCCTTTTGAACATGTTCAAGATGGATGGTCCAATTGGGGCTATAAATCAGGTTGCCATCAAAGAAAACATGTATAAACTTATGGAGATAAGGGCAAAATATAGAATGCATAATTTCTTGAAAGGTGGATGAAGCATTACAAAGACCAAAAGGCACGACTAAGTATTCATAATGGCCATTATGAGTATAAAATATAGTTCTATGGATATCTATGGGGTGTATTTATACTTGATGGTATCCTACTTGTAAGTCAAGTTTGGTGAAATAGGTAGCTTCATAGAGCTCATCAAGCATGTCATCTATTATAGGAATTGGAAATCTATCTTTGATAGTTACAACATTAAGTGCTCTATAATCAGTGCAAAAATGCCATGAACCATCTTTTTTTTTTTTTTTACCAATAAAATAGGAGATGAAAAAAAGACTAGTACTAGGTCTTATAAACCCTAATTTTAACATGTCGTGAACTTGTTTTTCAATTTCAATTTTTGAAAATAGGCATACCTGTATGGCCTCACGTTAATGGGCTTAGTGTCTTCCTTCAAATTGATGTGATGATCCACCTCTCTTCGGGGAGGAAGTTATGAAGGCTCTTGGAATAAAATAAATCATGATATTATTCCAACAATTGTTTCATCATAGGAGGGATGCCTTATAATGTAAGCTCTATAGTGGATTGAAGACAAATAGTAAACATGGAGCTCTTGTATGTTGCGTCCTTGGAAATAGCCTTCATTGATACAGATTGAATGAATTTTATGTCAATCCCTAATAGTTTTTTAGGTTGGTTACTCCACTGGAATTTTATTATTAACTACTTCCAATTATATACTATCGTTCCTAGTTAGGCCAGCTAATGAATCCCTAAGACCACATCAAGCCCAATTAAAGGTAAGGCATAGAAGGTGAGGACAAAAAGAATACCTTGGAGTAGAATTTGAACATCATCAAATCTTTCCTAGCACTTTAGCAGTCTCATATTGGCGACCTTGACATTAAAAGGTTTAGTTAGTAATACTAGTAGTTATAATATATTGGTTATCCTTTCACTAATACAATTATGAGTAAACCCGCTATCGATCATAACCATAATCTCATGAATACCAATCTTTGTTGTCATGCATATGGTCTTATGAGAAGTCCATCTTGAGAGCACATGAAGTGATATCTCAGGTTGTAATTCTTGCGAGCCTTCAATGTCCTCTTCATCTAAATATTCGGTGCTACCTTCTAACAATAGAAGTTGTAGCCCTTTACATCGGTGATTAGATGTAAATTTCTCATCACAATTAAAGCATAACCCTTGTGATCTTTGCTTTTGCATCTCATCCTAAGTGAGCCTTTTCATAAGCATCGTTATCTTAGTTTTCGTAGTAGAAAATGAGTTAACCATAGAGCGATTGATAGGCCATGTGACTTTCCTCTAGTGAATCAGCTACTTATCTCTCATCCGTACTAGGCTAATAGCTTCTTTCAACGATTTGGGCTTGAACATCTTGATGTCATTAACTATCTCTAGTTTAAGGCCACCCATGAAGGTTTCTACTAACACCTTTGGTGTTCATCCCTTTACCTGATTATATAATCATTCGAACTCCTTTTGATAGTCACGTAATGAGCCCACTTGTCTGATTTTGGATAAAGCTTCGTCAAAGTCCTCACAATCAGTAGGACTAAATCTTGCCCACAATTCTTCTTGAAAAATTTCCCATGTCACCTCTTTGTGTTCTTCTTTGTAGGATCTTCTCAACCATTACCACCATTAATTAGCATTGCCTTGTAGATGGAAATAGGCTAAAGACACCTTTTGTGATTCAATGGTGCTTTGATATTCAAAAAATTGATCCACTCTTGTGAACCATTCCGTGGGATCATCTCCAGAAAATCAAGGGAACTCCAGTTTGGCTTGTTTGGAAGCGAAAGATTGTTTTCCTCCTTCAAATTGGCCTTGAGACCTTTCTCTGGTGTTGTGAGGATAAAGAGTTTGAGAGTTTGCAGTGGATTCAAAAGTATTACTAGTAAATGGGGCTCAGTTGGAAAGTATGAATTTTGAAATTTTATTGATGGCATTGTCCAATTGGTGCAATTTGTCAGAAATACCCACCTCCAGTCGATTAAAGCTAGTTTGGAGTCCTCCAAGGCCAGCTTCTAAATTCTCAATCCTTTCCTTATTTGTTCCATGGAGATTAGCTTTGATACCAAAGATAGGTCCCAATCAAAGTTAACAAATTGCTAAAGAACAGTATTCTACTTATGGTGAGAATAAAACCAATCAAATTTTGGTTGGAATAAACTTGCTTTATTCATGACTAACAGGGAATTTAAATATGAAAGAAAATTAACATCTTTTTCCACTTTTTAGGTAATATCTCTAAGAAATAGTACAGTATCTACAATAAGAAAAAAATCGAATAACTACTATCCTATTCTTAAGTAAGCTAATGACCCAGATTAACCACTAAGACCAGGTCTTTTGGCAACCAGAATCTTCATGTTGCATAACTGGTTTTCCACATTGCATGGGTGGCTTATGTGACATGCATGACTCTCGATTAGTCAAAATACTTTGGGTTTTTTTTGGGCACTCTTTGGGATCTACTTGGCTTATCAGTTTCATGGGCAAAATTCTAATTTTTGTTCAAACAAAAGCATGACTATATGTTACATTCTAAAAACTAAATTAATAAATTTGAATATGAAAATAAAAATGACTACAAAACATAAATAAGGTAAAAAAAAAAAAAAAAAAAGAGTATTTACCTCATTGATAAAAAGAGAATAATAAATTTTAAACCCTTCCTATAAACAAGGTATAATTTTTTGTAGGAGCGTAACTTATTTTAATTAATTAAATAAGATTATATAATAAAACTTTAAAATTAAATAAAGTTAATGTGGTAATATACTTGATTAAAGTATCTTATAAATAGACTAAAATGAAAATTTACTTCTATCCCAACTTATTTTTTCTAAATAAATAGATCAATTTAATTCAAAAGTTTGACCAATAAGTAAATAAAGATAAACACCCCTAAGTTATGTGAGGCTTATATTTCAAAACCAAAGCTCAACGAATGGAGAGTCTATTGACCTAAAGCATCTTTAAAACCATAAAACTAATAATTGAAAATAATAATAATAATAATAAAGACAACCTCACACCCACAGGATGAGGCTATAAATTATAATAACTCAAGTGCTTGACTTACATTTAGTGGGATAATATACTAAAAATTGTAATTAGAAATTTTAGAATATGCTTTTTAATAGTACCAATAACGATAACAAGATTCAAATAATGTCTATCATTCAAAATTTTAAAAAATAATTACATTTTATCCAATTTTTAATGCCACTTTTAAGGGTAAGAATAAACTTTTTTACAATATAATTATATTTATAACTAAAGTATGAAGGCATGCATCCTTAAGAAATTATAAGTCTGGAATTCGACAACATTAATCTTAATATAATATGAGTAAATCATTTTCTTCATTCTCATCTATCACATGAAAAAAAAATTCATCTCCTTGATTAAGAAAATAACAATATCATTGAATCCTTTATGAATTTTAATGTTTATTTTGAAATATAAGAACAACATTGTTAATTTCTGAATTCACAAAGGTTTATGGCCTCCAAAATTTGGTTGCGTTTACAATTATTTCTCACCCATTATTTCCTTGAGGACACTTTCCTATTCTCAAACTTTAAAAACAATACTTTTCCATCTTCATCAAAATTCAAATGTTCATTTTAAATAGTTAAAAAGTATTTTATTAGTTTGTAAAACAGATAACTACTATAAAGTTAGTATCACTTATCTCCCTGAAATAAAACCAACTTAGATATTTATTACTTAGACTTCTATTGTCAATTGAAAACAAAAAAACCAAAAATCGAACCTTCACTTTAACTAATCGTAAACCTGTTCTAATTTCGATTACAAAATCAATATGAAAATGTCAGAGAACTGGAATTATGTTGGAAAATCTTGCAAAAAAAAAAAAATGGTGTAAACAAAAGATGACAAAACCAAGAGGCATCAGATTATGTTTCTTTTTTCTTAGGAAGAAATTGAACTTTAATTTTTTTTTTTTTTCAATTGAAAATACTGGATTTTTTTTTTTTTTTTCTGTTGAAATTGTTAAATTTTTTAATTTTTCTATTAAAGAGACCAAACTTTCATTATTTACTATCAAAGGTACTGAGTTATCAATTAAATTATAATGATGTTAAATAAGAATGACATATTAGTTTTATTTGTTTAAAATGCCGATATGGTTATTTTGGTGTGTTGATATGAATATTTTATGCGTTGACGTGGTTAATTTATTTGATAACGTAGACATTTGTAATTCACAAAACCTTAAATTATAATCTTTTTTTCAAACTTATTTTCACAAAAAACACAAGACATATTCCAAATAAATAAAATCTAACTAGAATAAACAAAACTAAAAAATTAATTGTTGTTCTGTTATTTATAGCAGAAATTTTTTAAGTTGAAGGTATGAAGTTCTTTATTACAAGAGTTTAACAAGGAACCTGTAGACAGTAATAAAAAATAGGCTCTTTGGATTTCATTAAACATCATTATGATTAAAAAAATTTTAAAAGAACAAAATACACTTAAAAAAAAAAGTTTAACATAAAAAAAAATCATTTTCATTAAAATAATTCTAAGTAGATTTTTTTACTAAAAATTCTAAGTAGATTGGATACATTATAGAGAAACTGTAAGGAAGACATAATACACTTTAGAAGCTAGACCTGTTTTTATGCAATAAAATACAAGTTTGATCCCTTTAATATAAAAAATCTTAAATTTCAGTCTTTTTAATTACAAAAAAAAAAAAAAAGGTTTAATCAGTAATAAATTTTCCACATTAGCCAAAAATTGCCTTGACCATCATTTCCGAATTAAAATACAAATTCATGTAATTAATTTTTAACATTATTAGAGGATAGATATGTTTTTATGTAATAAAATATACATTTAGTCCCTCTAATAAGAAAATCACAAAATTCAATTATTTCAATATGAGAAAATAAAGTTTGGTAAAAATAAAATAAAATTGCTAATTGGGTATTCCCAGATATTATTAACTCCATAAGCAATCTTATCCTCTGTTTTTCAGAAGCGTCAAATGAATTTAAGACTTCGTTAATTTCTTATGTCTAAAAACCAAAGATGATATTATCATAAAGGCCAAAGGACATGTTCCCACTTATAGTTTGAGGCGGGAACAAATTGTCACCCTCAAAGTTTCAAAAACCTATCTCTCACACTTGAATACTTATTTTATAATTTTTATACTAAAATGATTAAAATACCTTTAGAAATTAAAAATTTATAATAAAATTATAAGATAATTTTTAAATATAAATATTTTTTAAAAATATTTAAAAATTTAAAAAAAAATTTAAAATTTAAAATAAAATCAGACAGTCACGACCGTCAGAGTCGACGGTGGTGGCCGCCACTAACGGAGTTAGGTGGTCATTCTAGGCCATTTGGTTTCAGGAAAGGTCAGATCCGGCCGCTTTTGCTAGAAACAAAAGTCGAAAACCACCAGTGGGACCACGGTTGACCCTTTCCGATCATTGTTTCCGACGGAGGATGCCAAATCTAACCGTCTTCTCCAAAACTGGAGACGTTCAGATCTGGCCGTCTCCACCGAATAGAGAGATTGGATCTGGTCTCCCCTGGAATCAAGTAGCCGGGAATGGCCACCAGGCTCCTTTAGTGGCGGCCACGACTGCCTGATTTTTTTTAATTTTAAAATTTTTTAATATATTTTAAAATTTTTTAAATGTTTAAATATTTTATATTTATATAAAATTTATTTATTATTTTATATAATTTTTTAATCATAAAAAGATAAAAATACTCCTGAATTGTTACTGTTTATTAATATATTTAATATTAAATCTGGTTGGAAGGTGGGAGACTGAATTTTTGAAAACTTGGGGGTGACAATCGTTCCCACCTCAAACTATGGGTGGGAACATGTACTTTGGCCTATCTTAAATTATAAATGCGCTGCACCAATATAATTCTTCCACTCATTGTGGCATTCCCCAACAGATAATAGAAAGAGATCACAAATCCCGGTCAAGATTTCTCAATTAGAATTAGAGTTAGATATGAATTGGATTAAATCTGAATATGTTTTTAGTTTAAGTTTAATTTTAATAAAAAATAGTTTAATTAAAGTTCGTTAACCCAAAGTTAAGAGTAATTTAATTTCAATTCAAATAAAAATAATTTAGTTTGAATTTAGTTTAATTCTAATTTAAATTTATAACTTGAATATAAGACTTGGATTATGGTTTGAATTCATAATTTAAAATTTTGACTCATTAACAAAATAATACTGTTTTATCTAATAATATATAAAATACTGTTATTTTAATAATTATTTAATAATGTGACTCAAACTATAAGTTAAGTTTAAATTGAATCGAATTATCTATCTGATTCATGAATCAGACTGAGTCGAATCTCTTTAACACAAGTTTGGGTTGGTTTCAAAAATTAGCTGGACCCTCTAACTATATAAATTCAAAATAAATAAATTTGAATCAAAGTGAACCATATCAAATTGGCTCTCAAACCCGAGACAGCTTGGTTTAGGTGAGCTGTACTCTTGTCACAAGCCAGGCCGTCGTTGCAATGACCAATTAGCATCGATGCCGATTCCACACGCAAAAGTAAACATCAATATTGATTCCACCGACTTCCAAAACAGCAATTTAATTTTGAGTACGCAAAGTTGTAGACCAAGTTTAGGCTGAACATCATAGTGCCACCCAAGGTTTCCTTTAAACGCCAACTCCTAGCCCTGATAGTTTAAAAAGTTAAGTATCTATTTCTTCTTTTTAAACTAAAATATCTTTTCTAAAATTTAATAATATTAATATAATATTAAAATAAATTTTAATATAAATAATATTAAAAATAAATTTAAAATAAAAAATATTAAAATAATAATAAAAAATTAACAAAAATTAGTAAAAATTTAAAAATAAAATAAATAATTAAAAAAGCAATCACCATTGTCGGTGGCGATGGTTGACAAAAACCTCATCAGGTGTTTAGATTTGATCTCTATGATGGCAGAGGTGGCCAAATCTAGCTACCAAAAATCTGACGAAAACGGTCAGATCTTGTCGCATCTGCCATTCAAGAATGTTAAAAACGGTTAGAATGCTTGACACTAGCTATTTTTGACTACTTAAAATGGCCCAAATGGTTAAATTTGGTTACTTCTGCTAGATTTTTAATGATCAGATCTAACCGTCTCCGCCATCATGGTAACCAGACTAAGTAGCCGTTTTCGGCCACTTGATGAGGTTAAAGGGCAATGGTTGTTTTTTTTAATTATTTATTTAATTTATATTATCATTTTAATATTATATTATTTTAAATTTATATTTTAATATTTTTATAAAATTATTTTTAATTTTAATTCAAAAAGATAAAAATACCCCTCTGACTTTAGTCAACACGTGAGTATTTATCTTTTAAAATCTTTATTAGTGATAATTTATCATTAAGTAAAACCTTAGGTGGCAACATATCATTCGACCCCAAGTTTGTTCATACATTACACCTAACAAGTCAGAGTGGCTTGTAAGACTTCTAATAAAAGTTCAAAGGACTTATTCCCACTCATAGTTTGAGGTGGGGATAAATCTCACCCTCAAAGTTTCAAAAACTTAGTCTCTCACCCTTGAAACCATTTTTTATAGTTTTTATAATAAAATTACTATAATACCTTTTTAAAAAATCAAAATTTATAATAAAATTATAAAATAATTTTTAAATATAAATAATTTCAAAAAAATATTTAAAAATTAAAAAATATATTAATTTTTTTTTAAAAAAATTTTAAAAATAAAGCAGCCACTGCCGCCGGTGTCGGGGGTAGTGGCCGCCACTAACAAAGCCAGGTGGCCGAAGGGAGGCCAGATCTGGCCTTCCCGTTCAGTGGAGACGACTAGATCTGACCATCTCTAGATTTGGCGGAGGCGGCCAGATTTGGTCGCCTCTGCCAGAAACAAAGACCGAAAATAGTCGATGAGACCAAAACCGACCCTTTCCGGCTATTTGCAGAAACGGCCAGATCTGGCTGCCTCCATCAAATCTAGAGACAGCCAGATCTGGTCGTCTCCACCGAAGGGGGAGGCCAGGAACCAGGTGGCCGAAAACGGCTACCTGACTCTGTTAGTGGTGGCCATCGCCGTCGACACCGATAGCGGTGGCTGCTGTATTTTATAAAATTTTTTAAAAAATTTTATATTTATATAAAATTTATTTTATTATTTTATAAAATTTTAATTCTAAAATAACAAAATTACCTCTGAAATGTTACTGCTTACAACTATATTTAATATTAAATTTGATCGAATGGTGAAAAATTGGGCTTTTAAGAGGGAGAGGGTGGGATAATATGGGTGGGAATAAGATATTTGGCCCTAATAAAATTGTAGCCAATCTACAAAACGTGCACGCATGAGATCTCCATGCGCTATCTGTGGACTTTTTTATATAATACGGAGAGAATATATTCTCTATTACGAATCACCCAACAATTTTGAAATGTAATATATATGTTGCTTTCAAAAAATATTTAGGACCAGAGAAAAAATGATTTGGCAGATTTGAATGACGTGCTAGGATTTTCATAAGATTTTAGCCACTTAGTGAAGATAAAAATGCCGATTTTTTCAAAATTTAGGTAATACTTATATGCAATGTGTGAGCCATTATTGTGTTGGCCGATTAAACATAACCCCACATCAACTCCAGCCTCAGGTATTTGCTTTGGCGTCGGTGTAGATCATGGTGAATTTAAGCTTAACCAACCCAAATAAGGATCTAATCAAACATGATCCAGAAATTCATAATATTTAGTTTCAATTCAAGCTATAAGATCATGCTAATAAAATAATGTTATTAGAGGAGTATTGACAATGTTAACATGTTGTCAGGGAAATGATCAAGATGACTTAGCCTACAATAAGTTAAATTTAAATCGAGTTATTAAATTCCAGTTTTAATTTATATTTGATTCTTTTAAATCGAACATAAATTTGAGCCCCAGCTTCTTACTCAGTAAATAACTTTTTCAACCAATATATTAATTGACCAAAATAATAATAGGATAACATTAGCAAAATTGAATGAATTTCTTTAGTAATACTATTCATAGTGATATACCTATATCTCCCTCAACAAAAAAATTCCCACGAAGAAACTGTACAATCGAGGTTAAAAGAAAAGAAGAAACCCGGGGAAAAAAATAAAAAAAACAGAAGAAAATTGTTGTAGAAATCAAATTCCTACAAAAATGTAAATCATAAGACAGTAATTAAGATTATGGCCCTAGTTAGACAACTTCCAAGCCATTAGTGTTATTGTATCTTGTTCTTGTTCTATCAGGAGAGCTAATTTCTTCCATTCCTTTTCTCTTGTTATTATTTGTTTCACCATTAATGTTCTCCTTTGATTTTCCCTTCATGATATGAGGCCTAAGCTTGCTTACATCTGATAACTGAACCGGCTTCAAAAAGAATTCTTCGGCTCCTTCCTCCAAACACCTGTTAATTCTTGAAGGAACATTTTCTGAGGACATTATCACAACGGGAATGTCTTTCAAAAAAGCCGATTTCTTGATTTTTCTGAGGAGATCATAGCCAGTCATTCCAGGCATACAGTAATCCGTGATAATCAAATTGACTTCTATATCATGATGATGATGAGAAACAGAAGCAAAATTTGAATTTATCTCATCTTCTTCTTCGTTCAACAAGCCCAGGAATTCCAAGGCCTTACTCCCAGAGTCTACAGTAGTAACTGTTGAAAAAAAAAAAAAACCAAAAGGTTTGATTAATTTCAACACAAAACTCATGGAAGATCAAGAATATGGAATAGAAATTAAAGCATCAAATTGATACCTTGATAAGAAGAAGTTTTAAGGAGTTTTTCAATCAACTTTCTGTCAATAAGGCTGTCATCAACAGCAAGAACATGAAACTGAGATTGAGCATCAGCTGCAGCCATACCCATGATTGAATATTTTTTCTTGTATGAAACTTAATGTAGAAGATAAAGAGGGATGAAGATGACGAAAATGAAGAAAAGGATAAGTGAGTTTTATATAGGAGGCCATTGAGAGACAACTCTTGAAGATATCTGTACAGTTCGGAAAGCAAGATCATGCAGATTTCGTCAAGAATCTTGAGGATCTTCACAGTTGATTTTTGAATTAGACAACAAGTAAAGAAGATGCGATGTTTGTTCCCAATTGATGTATTATTAGACTTTTTCTTTTCTTAATTATTATTTCCATTTGACCTGCTCGAGGCATCTATTTCAACGTTAATTGGCCTTTTTTCCGACGTGAGGCCTTTTCCATGCACGTGCATCACTATATTTATTTACAAGTAGGGTGGAAAAACAAGGTTTCATCAAGGTTTCGGTGGAAAACAGTTATTCGGCCTTCCAAATAAAGCTAGTAATACATTTTTGCCTTGTTTTCTTGGACAAAAATATTGCCAATGCAGATGTTTATTGTTTCTTCCAATGCACCAATTCTTTTTTTTGTCAATCTTTTATAGGATACCCTGGGTCAACAAAATATTGCAAGCGACAAAATTGTGGATTGTAATATCAAAACTTGGAGATAATTAGGGGCTATCAATTCTCTCTCTCTCTCTCTCTCTCTCTCTCTATATATATATATATACACGTCTGACCGGGTCCAACACCATATGAGGCTTAGTTCTTGATTAAGGCTTAACCGAAAAACATTGAAGACATAAGCTTTTTAGAAGATTCTATGATGTCTCATCACCAGAAGAGATAAATACACCTAAAGAGGCAAGAAATTTTTCTAGAATTCCTACACTTGTAAGGTAAATCCTAAATATCCACCAAGACAATACAAATGAATTTAGACCATTAGATCTTATTGTAGACTTGTATAAATAGCTAGCTTTAATTGAAGTAATTCACATTCACTTGATTAATTAATGGTTAATGCATAATACAATTTCTTTGCCACTGTGTCTCACAAGACTGAGATATATATATTTGTGTTTATCTGAAAAACCCCTCATATATTTATATGTCCAAACTAGAAATTAGATACGACTCTAATTGATCTAGTTATTATCAAAGGCTTATTGGTTTTAGACCACTAAACTGAGAATTTGGTCTCATACTTGAGATTGATGAATCTTATGTTGATTTACATTAACTTTTGTATTTATTATAATATAGTTAATTGCTCACCTTCATAACAGCCCATTTATGAAGATCTATTTGATGACATCAAATACACCTTCATAAATAAGGTGTTATAAAGGTGAGCATGGCATCAAATGACATAAACCCTAATACAAGATATTCTAATAAACTTTAAGTTGAAGGACCATATATATCCATCAAGTTATGAGGATTGATCCATTGATACAAGTAGCATAATCTATATCAAATCCTTATCATGGGTCTTTCCAATGGATATAACCAATAAATCATACACCTATGTATGAAACCAAGTTAAAAGTAATAAACCTTTACATGTGTAAATTACTATTATTCAATGGAATCACACACATTATGATAATCTCTACATCATCACTTGTCTCCAAGATTCGTAGTGATATTGGGATTATGAACGATTATAGTATAGCCACCAATAAAATTATACTAAAAGCATGATTAATCATTTAAATCGATCACCTTGATTCTACCATACTAAGAAAACGATAAATGTACAACATAACAATACATTTGAAATGTCTCATATTATTAATCGTGTAATGATTACAAATACAATAATACATTAAATAATATAACTAATATACATCAAATAAATGGCTACAGGGCATCAACCCTATCACCTATGCCATCGTTCATAATAACCACCTTTAATGAACACTTCAGAATAGCATGATCAATCCATCTGATTTCTTTTTCTTTGTTCTACCATTTTAAGGGAATTAATCTTAGCATTACTACCCTTATAGATAAAAAGTGCCACTAAGAGTTTGTTTGTATATGAGTGATCTATGACAACTACTTCATTAGTTAAGGCTTTTGCATGTTTAAGGTATTGAGAATTACTGAGATCATTTTGGTTCAAATCTTAAATTGAAGTAACATTAATAAAACCCATAACGTTCGTAATGAAAGGAATCATGTCTTCAAAGCAAAGTAGTTCCTTAGGTTCAATTTTTTTTTTTGTTTTGTTTTGTTAAGTAAAATTTATAGAAAAAAGAAAATGGGCAAGCTCAAAACACCCTAAGTGCAGTGAAAAAACTCACCCACTACCAAAGCGAAGGTGAACCTAGAAAAAACCTAAAGTCACACCTCTTGATAGCCTATATCGGTTCGTACCAAGATAAAAATCAATAGGCTAGCCAAGACCATCACTTAAAGAGCAAGATCACCTTCGCCACTATATACTTCTTAGAATCAATTTGACTAAAACAATATGAGTTGTTGTAGATATCTAATGTTGATGAGATATCTGACGATAAGGGAATTAGAAGGTTCAGTGGTGTAATAATAGAAATAGAGAACACATTAAAAAATGTTGGATCAATTGATGCTCTAATACCATGTTACAACTTTGTTATTCACTCATGCTTAATAAATTGACTTTGTACAAAGGTATTTATACATTACATAAAGATAAGATTCACCTAAATATGATGATAAATATAACCAAGATGAAGATATGCAAGATAGAAATAAATTGAAGTTGATGATGATAAATATAATCAAGATGGAGATAAATTTTGATAGAGATAAGTAAAAATTCATGATAATATATATAATCAAAATGAAGATAAGTACTAATAAAGATAAGTTCAATATGATAAATATAATCAACAATAGATAACATTATAGTTGGTAACTGACTCTTGCTAACAATTTAAATTAGTTCAAATCAATGATTATTAAAACTATTTGCACACAATTTTTGTGCCCAATTTATGCATCCAGATGTTGCATGAAAACACATCATATGGATATAAAAATGTATAAAAAATTATGTACATATAATGTTACTCTTAAATTGTTATTGTATCGTAGAAGTTACAAAAGGAAAATTTTGGAAATTTTAATTTTTTTCTTTTCATTGTCACACCTAAAAAAAAGGCTTTAAATAGCCATAACTAGTGAGGACTTTTAATGGAATTTTTGATGCTATGATTTAATTAACAAGGATTTAAATAAAATTCAAACTCCTTAATTCAAACTAAAATAACATTATAATTCCTATATTCAAACTGAATTCAAACTCCTAACATAATATTTAATGTAGGTAATTTCATAAATCAGTACTTAAAAACCTTCACTCCGTCAAACTTTCTTCCAAATTTTATTCTCTCAAACTCTTTCAGACTTTCAGTCAGAATGTATTCTTTGTTCAATAACCCCGAAGCCACAGAATCAATCTTCTCCTTCCTTGTAGACAAGGAAGCCGATTTTTGCAAAGAAATGGCGGAGCACTTCTTCATGCAGCACCATTACGATTTAGCGATCTTTTCCATCGTTTCTGCAAAGTTGAAGAACCCACAACTTCCTGGTCTCAACAACTACTTGAACGCTTATATGGTGCACAAGATCGAGTCAATCATGAAAGGCGACTGGTATGCAATTCTGGGAATCAAAGATCACAGCGTTGGAGCGGTTGAAATCAAGAAGAGATACAAGGGTTTGGCGGTGATGGTTCATCCAGACAAGTGTTCGTCGGTGGCCGCGGAGGGAGCCACCAAGCTGATCAATGAAGCCTGCAACATTCTTTCTGATGCTAGAAAGAGAGAAGCCTGCGACAGATTCATGATGAGTTCTTCAAAAAGATCAAGTAATTATGACTCTTCTTCAACATCATCAAAGAGAAGACGATATTGAAGAAATTTTTTAATCTTAAATTGTTATTTTAGTATGTAATTCATCAAAAGAAATAAAAGTTGTACGTACTTCTTATACTTTTGAAATGATTTTTTGCGGTCTTCTTTACTTCTCGGAATACTTCGACAAGTTTGTAAAATTGTTTTGTTTACGGTGACTCAGAATCATCTCTATAATCTACTTCATTTTGTTTTACCACTTTTATCATGATCTAATTCAATTTATTTGAGGTCTTTTACTGACAGATCTATCAGAAGGTAACTGCTAACAAATTTAAAGTTCTTTAACTTCAGAAAAAAAATAGTCAGAAAGTCAAGATTAAAGTTATTGTAGCAATGCCACTGTCCGTCAACTCATTTTAAAAAGTATGGAATTGATTTGTCAAATTATAGTCTCTGTTATAGTCGTGAATCTGTCATTAATGATCATCAGTTATTGTCTTTCTGTTTATCCCTGTTTAGTGCACCTGTGCATCAATTCGCATTCCAGTGTTTCTGATCGGAAAAATGATAAAATCATATTAATCATATAAATCGTTTCCTTGCTTTTTACTTGGAGAATTTAGTGGATAATTAAACATAACCAATATGTTTGGTGGTCTTAAATTGGAACAATTTAAAAACGCCGGTAAAACGATTTTGAAAGCAACTTTTAGCGGCTGTAGACACTAACCAATATAGCGGCTGTAGACACTTTTAGCGGCGTTTCTAAAAACGCCGCTAAAACTCATTTGAAAACGCTGGTAAAAGTCTTTTTAAACCTAGCGCGCAATTTTCTTTTCTTCCTTCTCCCATTTCCTCTCCCGCCGCTGCACGCTGTTTTCTCCCGCTGTTGCTGCTGTGTTCGCCGGTTCTAGGTGTGTTTTCGGCCATTTCTTCTTCCTTTGGTGACGGCGTTCTTCTCTTCTTCAGCTTGCAGCCCTCATTTGGAGACGAAACTGTAAGTTTTTTATTTTTTTTATTTATTTGTTATTTATTAAAGTTTAACGTTTTGTTACTGAATTTGGAACAAATGTTTGAAATCCAACCGATTTGAGGGTTGGTTTGTTTGTGGTTTTGATTGGAAGTGTTTGATTGAATCAATTTAACCAAATAATTTTGTGTTATGTGGCGTTTTTTTGTTCGATTAAAATATTTATTGTGTTTGGGTTTGGGTTTATTAACTTAAGCTTGATAAATTCTTAAATTTATGATTAGGAGTGTGCAGAGTTTAATTTAGTACAGTTTAAAAATTTTTAGTGAACTAAATAAAAAA
>JAJEJH010001862.1:0-15938 GCA_026122585.1 Anacardium occidentale
CTGATAATAGCCAAATCTCAGGTTGATCTTGGAGAACACCGCCGTACCTCTCAACTGATCAAAGAGGTCATCAATCCTCGACAAGGGATACTTATTCTTCACTGTCACTCTGTTCAGCTCCCTATAGTCGATACACATCCTCATCGACCCATCTTTCTTCTTAACAAACAGAATCAGAGCTCCCCAAGGTGAACAACTGGGCCTGATAAATCTCTTATCTGTCAACTCTTGAAGCTGCTTATTTAACTCTTGAAGTTGCTTATTTAACTCCTGAAGCTCAGCTGGAGCCATCTGGTACAGAGCCTTAGAGATTGAAGTCGTACCAAAAAGAAGCTCGACACTAAATTCCAACTCTCAGTCTGGAGGTAACCCTGGCAACTCATCTAGAAATACATATGGAAACTCTCTGACAACTGGTACCTCCTCGATACTTAGACCCACTGAACCATTGCACACTATATTGGCCAAGTACCCAACACAACCCTGTCTTAACAATCTGCTCGCCTGAATACTAGAGATCATCATACTGTCAACTCTGCCCTCACCAAACACAAACTGATCAGGGCCTATGTGGAATCTCACCTTCTTCCTTCTACAATCTATCTCAGCACCATATCTCCCCAAGAAATCCATCCCTAATATCATATCAAAATCTACCAACTTCAGCAGAATCAAATCAATCATCATCTGTCTACCCATAACCTCTATCTCCTGATCTAGGAGAACTCTGTCACTCAACACAAATCCCCCATCTGGCATCTCTACATGGATACTCCTACTGGCCACACTAGGGTCAACCCCTAATCTCTCCACTACACTCCAAGCTACAAAGCTGTGTGTGGCTCCATAATCAACAAGTACAAATAATGAAGTATCAAAATAAAGTAACTGACCGGTAACTACATGGGGAATGGCCTCTACCTGCCCTGGCGGACTGCATATACTCTAGCTCTACCTCTGCCAACTCCAGAAGGACCGGTACCTCCCTCGGGTGCTCTATCACCAACTCTGGGAATATCTGCTCCACCTCTCTCTGCTCTAGCTCCGCCTCTAGGTAAACTGCCTTGGCCTCTGAACTGACCGACTCCACTTCGGCTCGGCCCACCACCAGCTCTAACTTTGGCTGGACACACTGTCATCATGTGCCCTGGCTGATGGCACCAATAACAGACTATTTGACTGGCCAAACACTCCCCTGGATGGCGTCTACCACATCTGGTACACTGTGGCTGCTGGGGTGTAACTCTCTGCCTCTGACTCTGAAAACCTCGGGCAGATCTCTTGGCTGACATCGGCCTCTTACCCTTATCTCTATCTTCTGTCCTCTGATCTCTCTCAGATGCTCTGCTCATAGCACCCATCTTCTGTAAACTGGCCTCTGATCTGAGCGCTCTCCCCAAGGTGTCACTGAATCTTTGGGGAGGATCTGCTCCTGTCATGACATCCTTATAGATTGTAGGGTGCAACCCATGAATGAATTTATGAACTCAGCCCATCTCTGTCCCTGCTAAACTCGGGACGAATCTCGCTAATGCATTAAACCTGGTGGCATATTCCTTGACTGAACTGGACCCCTGAGCCAAATCAATAAACTCCTAGGCCTTAGCATACAACACCTCTGTACTCTTGTACTCAACATCAAACAACTGTTTGAATTTAGCCCATGTCATCTGTTCCTCGTTGATGGAAGTCTTAGCTAGACCCCACCAAACCTTGGCATCACCCCTGAGATGAAACACCGCATATCTAACCTTCTCTCTCTCTGAAAGAGTGAAGAGCCCCAGACACTCTCCACTGACTCTACCCATTCTTCTGCCACTGCTGGATCTCTGGATCCACTGAATTTTACTGGCTGATACAACCCTGACAGATGGTAGATCGGATGAAGTCTACCTGAAGAACTAGTACCAGCTGTCTCTGTACTCATACTCTGACTGGAATCTACATAACCAGCTGGATACTGATACCTCTCTCTAACTGACTGAGGCTGTGACTGATACTGATGCTGATACTATGGTTGTGACTGATGCTGTGACTGATACTGAGACTGGGAATGTCGTCTTCTCGGAATCTGATGACTCTCATGCTGGGGAGGAGTAACTCTATCTGGCTCTGTAACATTACCCACTCCAGCTTGCTGGAGGCTCTCTCTGACTACATCCCCAATCATCTCTCTCAACTGATCAGGTCTCATCGACACATAGGAGGTACTCTGAGATCGCCGCTTATCACTAACACTCATAGGACGGGCGGGTGAACTACTGTCTGTCTCATCTAGACATCTAGGGACATACTCCTCTCTATCTATAGCATCACAACAAACTGGGGGTTAGAAACACATATCACAATCAAAGCTGGAAGTAAATACCTGACTATGCTGTAAGGAGGGTCTGGACGACGGCTGCGAAGGAGAGAAAAAGACACCACACACTTACAACTGTTCTGATACCACTAATGTAGGACCCGCCGCCACGAGTACCCCTGCTACTGAGTAATATTGGGGAGCTTTTATTAATAATCTGAAAACTCAGGTACCCGCGACGGGGATCCTACGAAAATAAATAAAAAGAACTTCCTGAAACCTGCTATACAATTCGAGTTACATATGCGGAAGCTGAAATTGGAATACATACATCTGAAATATACATACTGTTCTGTACAATGGGCCCAAAGACCTATATCATATAAACCTAGACTGTTCATTTACATCAGAGTATAAAAGCATATACAAAATGACCACACAGGTCCAAAACTGAATATACAAAACTGAGATCGCGATGTGGGCCTTCTCCTGTCAGCTTCGAACCACCCGCTCCTCAAAACCAACACGGAAACCTGAAAAGGATGGAAGAAGGAGGGGGGTGAGTGATAAAGATCACCCAGTAAGCGCTCCTTACTTCCCTCAAAAACCCAAGCAAGCACAAACAATCATATAATCAAACATACCTGGGCCTCAGCCCAATTCATTCATCTATGCGCTTGCTGGAATCTGACACTGTTACTCTGAATATCTGATTTATCTGAATTCTCATTATTATTCATGTCATGATGTGTATGTCATGCCATGCTAACTAAAAATACTGGATGCATGCATCTGAATACCTCTCTGTACCCGAAGGTACCTGCTGTGCTGATCAGACTTGGTGGAATACAGGGATTCGACATCCTGGCCATGTGGGCTGAACAGTCTGGCTACTGGCTAGAAAGCTGAATCTGAATTTACTGCTGCCCAATCTGACTGGTGCCAGATGGTAAAACTAAAATGCTGCTGAGTACTCTGACTGGTGTCAGAAACTAAATCTGAAATACTACTGAGCGTTTCGATTGATGTCAGAAGGCTGAATCCCACAGATGCCCCCTCGTATTCACCCTATACTCTTACCCGTACATCAGGTTCTGAATACTGAATACTGCTGAATCCAGATCCCTTGATCCTCTCTGAAGCTACATGTCATGCCATGATATGCATATGCAGCTTATTATCTGAATACATGCTCATCTGATGCTTATCTGAAGCCATTTAACATTTATTCTGAATTTGCATGCTTAATTTCTCATTTTTAGCTCTTTTTCTAAAAATCTACAGGTGCACGAGCGTGCAGGAAAGGTGCACGGGCGTGAGCCAGGATGCACAGGGTCGTGCGCTGGTCGTGCGCCTGACCGTGCATGCTACTGGAATTCTGGAAAATTTTCACTGAAAGCGCATGCACGGGCGTGCGTCTGTGGACACACGGGCGTGCATGTGCATTTTCTGGCCGTGCATACAGCGTACACACGAGCGTGCATCTGGAAAAACAAAGGCACATGGCTGTGCCATGCACGCACGACCGTGCGTCTGGTTCTTCAACAAGAGCACCGCCGAAAATTTGCCTTAAACTCATACCAATTCACACTCAATTGCAATAACACTTCAATGACACATTCCCAGCACTTCATATAACACAATTCAAGCATCAATAATCACATGCATCAAGCCACATGAAATCTACCATGGAAGCTTCTTGATTCTCTCACTAAAACACACACACGACACATGCATGCTTCAAGGGTGGAAATCTATCTCCAAAATCAACATGCAAGACCATATAAGCATTCCAAATATTCATCCACATGCAATTAACCCATCCATGGCATCAAAACTCACAAAGCAAGCTGGGAAACTCAAGGAAAAGGTAAGCAAACACTTACCTCGCGCCATGCTTTTGAAAGTAAACTTTCAAACTATTCTCTTCGCTCCCTAACTTGATCGGGAGCTATTTGCTGCTGAATTTCCTCTCTAGGAATGGGAGGAACTGAAATGGAAGAGAGAAATTTGGCTGAAATGAAATAGGTGAGAAAAGAAATGAGAATTCTCTCGGCTCTTACTTATATACTAGGCCACGCACGGTCATGCTTCAAGGGTGCACGGGCGTGCACAAGGGAAAATGAGTATTACTCATTTCCCGCTCACTCGCCTGCTTAAATCCTCCCGAAAGGATTCCTACGAAAACCACATGGCTCCAAAAACTTACTAACTCACCCCTGAACTTTACCAGACTCACAATCTCTTTCTAAATCTAGTTTCTAACCCCAAAACTCTTCCCCTAAGGGCTTTTCTAACCTGGGATGCTACAAAATTTGCATATGAGGTGATAATTGGAAAATTAAAACCTAAACATGCATTTCGCAGTGTAAATAGTAATGTGTTAATATGCAAGTATTATAATTAATGTTAGTCCATGGTCCAAGGAGATTTATTAACAACCTAGATTCTATTCTTTAGTCTTGAGACGTTAAGTATGTTGCACCTTTTAATCTTTAAGTTTTCCAATAATTACATGGCTTTAACTCTTAGTTAAAATTAAAAAAAAAAATAATCAAAGAACTACCTATTCTAATATTATATTGTAAAATAAGAAACCTCGAGTTATGTTAGGGAGAGAGGTAAAAAGAGAATCACATCGAACAAACATAGAAAAGGTTAAACGTGCTGACCCTATATTATATTACAACATACATTCCCAAAATATAAACATTCATAGGTAGATCAAACTTGCAGATTATGCACCACAATACCAATCATATACATATATAATTAAAATTAAAAAATTAATTTTAATTAATTAACGAAGCATTCAATTGTATTTTAGTCTTTATACTTTTACAAAATTATGTTAGATCCAAAATAATAGAAATTTATAGTTTGACCCTTAGGCGATCAACTGGGGTAAAAAACACAAAACTCCATCACACACAAGCGTACAACATTTACCATGCAGTCATGTTTCAGTTGTGTTTCGTCATGCATAAGAATGCATAAGCCAAACAGATGTCTAACATGGGCATGTAATGATAGTCAACAATTGTGTATCTATCAATTTGAAAATTTGAAAAATTCTAAAAGTCCATATGAGAGACATTTGATAAGCACAACATCACATTTATTGGCAACATATTGTCTTTACAAAAGTGTGCATTCAACATGCACGTATATATATGTAAAAACACGATATGAACACAAAGGACGTGGTTAAGTTTATATGCTCTAAATGTTCATGCACTCATGTGAGCATGATCGTGTATTGCACATTTCATGAAATTCCCAGCGATGGGAATTCCTTAGAAAATCACCCTATGTTACATGTCAAAGCTAGAATTTGCATATTTTAGCATGATACAATAAATACAAATTTAGCTATGTTACCATTATGCATAACAACATGCATTGGTAATGATTTTGTGTAACAACGTGAAGTCAACATTCAACCATCTATGCAATTTTCAACCCAACATAATTCAAATCAATAAATCATGTAGGAAACTAGAACTTAACAATGAAGGCATACTTACATTCTTTATAGATTTAACATGCTAATCAAGTGGAAAACAACAAACACAAATCTTAACAAAAACAAAAATGCTAGTTAAACTTGATTTTGCATAAATGGAAAAAGATGGCTTTGATACCACTATAAATGAATGCTTAGTCACTAAAAAGGTGCCTAAATAGCAAAATTTAAAATCAAACAGAGTTTGGCATTCCTAAGAAGATCTTATCTTTTTGATTTGTACAAAATACATCAAAATAAAACATATGTTAAGAAAACCCATACTTATATTATTAGCTCCTTTTAATTTTTTTCATGGTAATGAGTCATTTACCTATCAAAAGTATGACAAATATGAAAGTCTATAGGAATAACAGGAAACTATGTGCTTAGTTGAGGTTCTAATCCTTAGCGAAACATAAGTGTGTTTGTGTTATACATGAGCATTTTAAAGATTAACACAGATGTGTGATAATGAAGTTTTGAAGAAGAGCCAAACAACACCAAAATTTTTCACACATCTTTTATATGGAAATAAGAACAGGTTGTGTATGTGGAACTTACATGATCATGTAGCCTACATGTGTACTTATGTGTATGTAATAAATGATTATGCATCAGTGTTTGAATAAGCACAAATCATCATGTTACATAGAATGTGTAATGTTTATATCATGTTAGATTCTTTAACTAACCATATAGATGGTGTAGTACATTAGTAGAATTTCAATTTTAAATTAAATTCAAATTTCTTTAAACACTAGACTTATCCTTTAAGACACATGATCATGTGCTTAACAAATATATGATTGTGTGCCTGACAAACATATGATCGTGCGTTAAGGCATAAGTCTTGACTTTGACTTTTGATTTAATTTGAATGATTCCAACAAGCTATACATGATAATGGCATAACAACGTTCATCAACATAAACATTAGGATAACAATCCTCTACCTCAAAGTAATATTAACTTTCATAATATGTGACACAAGTTATTTATTGACACAGTAGTATCTAACTTTAAGTCAAATTCAGAGATAGTTTATGAGCAACCTCTAGTAAAGCATCATAACCATCCAATTAGCAAAGTATTAGTGAATAACTCTTAGCTTGATCAATTTGACAATTAATGTATAATACGATCCTTCATCCCTATTTCTCACAACACTAAGATAAAGATGTGTCTATCTTAAGAACCTCTTATATATGTAAATATCCAAATCAGAAGTTGGATACAACACCAACCTATCTAACTACCAACATAGTCTTATTGGTTCTAGACAACTCAAGTGAGACATTCACTCTATACTCAAGATTAATAAATTCTATGTTGATTTATCATAGCCTTTTTACTGATTATGATACTATCAATCACTCACCTTTATAATACTATGATTATGGTGGTGCATTTGATAATGTCAAATAATATCACTTCTAATATAAGACGGTTTAATAGAACCCAAGTTAAAAGATCATATGTATCTATCAAATCATGTAGATTGATCCGTAGAGGTACATAGTACCATCTATATGGGATCCTCATCATAGGGTGTGTCTAGTGAAAATGATCATCAAATCATACACTATATGTAGAACTAGAGTATATATAACAAACTTTAGCATATGCAAGTCATCACTACTTTCAACTAGATCACGTATACTATGATAATCTTCATATTGTCACTTGAGTCTAAGGTTCACAATAATATTGAGATTATGAACTATTCTAGTATAATCACCAATGATAACATATGAAAAACATGATTTGTCGATTGATTTCATTATCTCAGTTCTACTATACTAAGGACACATTACATGTATCAATGTATTAAAATAAGCATATCACTAAAATACAGTTTTTATTTATAACCATAAAGTATTTACAAATTACAATAATATCAAGTAAATACATATAAAATATAATGACAAGTACATAATTATGGGGCGTTGACCTTAACAACTTAAGGCTCAAGCCTAGACCTAAGCCTTACTTACTCTACAGCCCATTAGTGGTACAGGTAAATAATAGATGGTTTGCTTCTTTTGTTGTAGACTTGACCACTATTGAAAATATTACAAGGCCTTCCTTGTGTAGAAGAAAATTTTGAATGCTTTTACTTCAGGTATGTATGTTATTGAAATTAACATTGCTCCTAACTCATCTTAGGTCGTAGACACAAGATATGGTACTTATATCACTTCTTATATATAGTGACTAAAACAAGGTACACCATTCAGCCAAAGAATGGTGAACCTACATGATAGGAATGAAAGGAGGATTAAAGCTCTAGTTTTAATATCTTATTATTTATATTTGGCCACAAGGTTTAAATTAACAATTAAAATAGTTACTACATACCAAATGTTTCCAAAAATCTAATTTATGTAGCTACTTGAGATATATAATGTACTCTTTCTCAACTATTAGTAGTACCATAACCATCAACTTGAGTGGCATTTGTAACATCCGAGGGTTAATTTGGTCTTTTAGGCTTCTAATCTGGGGTTAGAATGAGATTTTGTGAATTCTAGGGTTGTGAGTAAGTTTTGAGGTGAAATGAGTGTTTTTCTAGAGTTTTATGGCTTATGCATGGATCCGTTTGAGTGGATTTGCATGCGAGTGCGGGAAAATGGCATTTTTGTAATTTTCTTGGTATGCACGACCGTGCATGAGAGGTGCACACCCGTGCATGAGAGGTGCACGCCCGTGCATGTGTTAAGTTTCAGCTGTCTTGGTTTAAGTTGAGTTTATCCGATTTCCAAATCATTTTCACCCAAAGTTTTTCTTTCAATTTCAGAGAATATCAACCCTAGGAGGGAAGAGCAGCTTCCAGGGTCATCCAATCTAGCTTACTAATGCGTTTTCTTGAGAGAGAAAGCATGTCAAGAGGTAGGTGCTACTTACCTCTTTCCCTTGTGTTTTGATATGCTTGATGCGTGCTTTGATGCATGAGATTTGTTTCCAGCATGCTTGTGATGTTCTCCTTATGTGCTGATGATGATTTGAGATGATTATGATGATGATTGATGAATATATATATATGTGATGTGTGAGAATATATGTGTTTATATATGTTTTGTAATTGGTTGGATGCTTGAGCATGAGAAATTGTGTTATTGGCTGCAATAGCATATGTATATGAAGTGTTTTGCATGTGGGAAATGTTAATTTGAGTTTGAGATAAGATTTGGCTGGGAATCGAGTTGATTCTAAGCTGTCATGGAAGTGCAAAGCATGACGCATGCCCGTGCACGCTGCTTTATCTGCATGGTCACGACCGTGTTCACGTAGTCATGCATGACCTAATTTGTAGGGTCATGATCGTGTATTGCTAATGCACGCCCGTGCACCAAGAGAAAATAAGAAATATGCATGAAAATCATAGAACTACGCATGACCACATGCACGACTTGCTCACGGTCTCGTGCACGTTCATGCACGCCCGTGAACACGACACGCACGCCTGTGCATCAGGCAGAAAAGAGAAAAATAAGCTTAAAATAATAAACGTGCACAGTAAAAGCTATCCAAGTGATAGAAAACAGTAACATGAGCTCAAATAAGAATACATGATGCATCATATACACAGCATAGCACGACATGCCATATAGAGTTTTCATAAATGGATCCAAGGATCCGAATTCATGTTTTTAGTTGAAAAACATATATTTCAGGGGTGAATACGAGGAGGCACTTGTGAGTTTCAGCATACCCGTTGCATCAGAAGCTATATGCTCATTACTAGCCCTATGTATTGGTACTTGTCGGGGTGCTCAGTTAGTAGATTATAGGTTTCCTGATCCCAGGATCAGATACAGTATAGCGCGAGGTGCTCAGTTCAGTTCAGTATTCAAGCCAAGGCCTAGAGGCATCATATGTCCCATACAGTTTATGGCACATGTTTGCATAGGAAACTCACATGACCAGGGTGTCGAATCCCTGTATTCATCAGTCTGCACAACACAGTTTTCAACATAGGATGGTACCCCAGGGTACACAGTTTTCAGCATAGCTTTTAGATAAAGCTTTTATATGATTTTCAGATATAGGATCCAAGGATCCAAAGTATAGTTTTCAATGAATGGTTTTTAGAAAACTATTTTCAGTATACAGGCCCAGGCCTAGCTATGTTTTCAGCATATTGCATAGCATGTCATTATGATATGATATATCAGCATATTATTCAGAGAATAATAAGACATTAAGAAACAGTAAATGAACAGAATATGAAACAACGTGTAAAAGACACGAACAGCAGAATATCAGAACGTGAAAAACCACATAATGATACGTGAAATTCAGAAAGCAATTAACAGAATAGAACAGTAAAGATAACGATTATTAGTAAGAGAGTTTAGTGAGTTGAGTTTGACCGCTCGGATTTCTCTTCATTCTAGATTGTTTGCATATACTCATATACGTATTTTACGATCCAATATGAGGCAGTATCCAGTCAGTAAAGATATGAATGACAGAATAAGTCTGTTCTGTATGAGATGATGTGGCAATCCTTCGAGGAGGATTGGTTTAGGGTCAGAGATAGGAAGCACTTACTGGGTGAATATATAACTCACTCCCTACTTTCCTTTCTCTTGTAGGTGAGTATTTGGGGGCTGAGGGGAGGAGTTGGCTGCCGTCTGGGATCATTATGCTTCAATTTTACAGCATGCTTCGGTTTGTATGCTTGTACAGTTTTATTTGCATGTTCATGTACATGTTTTTATCACACACACTTTCCGTAAATATTTTAATATAATCAAGTTTTATTTGGGCATGTATATGTATGTATACAGTTACACCACATGTTTTCCGTTGTGACAGATTAGTTCAGCTTAGGCATTTCGGTTGGGTATTATTGACCATATTTTCTTTATTTATTTATTATTATATTATACAAAGCAGTAAACAGTAATACCCATCTAGGGTATCCTATAGTATTCCCTTTGGAACAACATGAATAGTTACTAAATTATCTGTTCTAAATCTAGATAATAATAATATTCTTAATGTTAATATATCAAAATGTATTATAACTAGTGAGCTGAATCTCACATATGTGTAGCGTTATAGGCTAAAACACATGTTGGAATTCTATGGTCATCGAAAGGGTGCACATATAGTAGAATTTAAAACTCATCATAGAGTTTGAGAATTCTAGAGTAAGATCACGTCAATCAAATGTATCAAAAATAAAATTGAAATAAATATAGGAAATATTTTAGAAAGGGTACCTGTGATATGCCCTTTAAAATTTTTGCTCCTGATAGCTTTATAATTCATTTATGATATCATCAATAAACTTTTGGCACCAATAGTATCCATATAGAGTAGTTATGAGATTTGTATATTTTCAAATGCTATTTCAAAATGTGTATACGATTATGTATTTGTTTGGGCAAAGTGTATATATACCAAATGTTTAAATGTATTTGGATATTTCTCTAATAATAAAAGAAGCTTATGCCAATGAATATATGAAAAATGAAATCACACTCTTATTTATAGGAACAAATATTGGGTCATGTCAATGACATGTATGACCATGCTATCTTCTTACACTTATATGGTCATACACTACATTTGGACTTTGCACATTGCTGTTACATCACCCTTGTATTGTTTAAGTGATAACATGATAAGACATATTATTTAAAGGCCACTGCCCATGCATTAACTACTATAAGTACAATCGTTATAATATCTCAAGGTTAGAAAGCCTTTTTAAGCTTGAAATTAAGGTTAAAAGGGTAATTTTATAATAAAAGCTAGAGTTGACAGGGTTTGAGGGTAAAACAGTCATTTAAAAGCTATATGTGACATGTATATAGGTATTCTTAAGAGGATATTCCATGTATAACATGAAAAGAAGAGGAAATCCCAGATTTCCTTGATATATGACTGTTTACCGTAGGTGTGCAACTGTGTGTCATTTGCACACCGCCATATATGTTAAGTTATTTTTCATTCTTGCCAAATTTTATTTCATTTATAAGCTTTTCTTCTTTTTCTTCTTCCATAATGAACCTAGAGCAATTGTAAGTGATTAATTAACAGGTATTAACTAGATTAGAGAGCTAGAACCAGTTAGCGAGAGAGATTTAGCAATCATGGCTAAAGGTAAGTGTTTTCTTACCTTTTTCACCTTGTTTCATAGCATGTTTATTCTATTATTGAGTTTTTTAGGATAGTTGTTGTATGATTGATGCTTGCTTAACATGTATAAGTATATGGATGATGATTTAAAAGCTTATTAATGAAGTACGATTAAGAATCTTGGTATGTGTATATGTATGTTATAATGTTTAATTAGATGTAAAATACGAGTTTGGTTGAGTTTGATAAAATAAATAAGCTTATGGCTATTAATGAAGCTAGTAATATGGCTAGATTAAATTTGTTATGGTTTAGGGAAGAATAGTTAATATTTCTTGATTTTTAGATGTATATTACAAAATCTGAGTTGAGAGCACAACCATGTACTTATATGTGCATGGCAATGTAGCCTTATTTTTGTAATATCATGATTGTGTACGTAGTTATGCATGACTGAAAAACCTAAAGACAATAATGTGCAAGTAGGAAGCACAACCATATGTTAATTCTCAATTTTACATGCCCACGTAAGTAAAACACTAGAGTGACAGTTGAGTCACTATATACTCGTGTAAGCATAGGACATACTTGTATAACTTCATGCATAATCGTGTGTGTAATTACCCAAGGGTGATATTGTCATTTTAGAAAGTTCAAGGGTAGAAGAGTTATTTTAGAAGTCCTTTGGGGCTTAGTTGCAATTTATGCACAAAGGTGGGTGGAAATGGTAATTTTCCACCGGACACACGACCGTGTGCCTGCCCTTTTAGCCGTGTATATGTTTATTTCTTCAATTGCACAGTTCCCAGCTTATTTCCAGTTTCTAGCTTATTTCTCTTCTTCTTCCTCAGCTCCAGTGAACCCTAGAGTTCCAGAGAGAGATCCCCCAACAGCTCAGCTTCAGATTAGAGATCCAAAATCTTCCAGAGAGAGAGATTGAGCTTCCATGGCGCGAGGTAAGTGTTTTCCTTACCTCTCTCGTTGTTTTCAGCGCATGAATAGCTATTTCCAGCTTATATGAACTTTATGTGTGCTTGTTTGAGTTGTTTCCAGCATGCTTGAGCTTGATATGATGCATGATTGGATGATTGAGTGGTTTTCCACGTTTATATGCGTATATGTTTATATGCATGAGATATATGCTCTATTTACGTTATATGGTGTGTTTGAGTTGATGAAATGATGATTATTTGCGTGCTAGTAGTAGTAGAAAATGTTTATGTTTGATGATTTGATGTGTGGAAGTGTTGGTGTGGGAATTTCTGGATTTCCAGACACGTTCTGTAGAATCTGGGTCGAGCACACGATCGTGCGTCCCTGATGCACGCCCGTGTGGCCTCACATTCTGCATGGACACGACCGTGCATGTTGGCCGTGTGCGTATGAAAACCCAGACACATGCTCGTATGCCCGAGCACACACGCCCGTGTGCTTTCCCCAATTCCACACGCCCGTGTATGCGAGACACGGGAAGAAGAAGGAGAAGGCAGCCACACGCCCGTGCAGTGCCATACACGCCCGTGTGCCTTAGTTTGCACGCCCGTGTGTTGCCCCACACGCCCGTGTGCCTTGCCAAAGTTTCATGAAATAATTCCAGAACCATGCACGCCCAGGGACACGGTAGGCACACGGTCCCGTGTGCTTTACCGCACGCCCGTGCACGCCAGAACACACGCCCGTGCACTTTCAGAAAATCAGAAAAAGATATTAAAAAGAGAATTAAGCCACTCTAAGCCAATTTTAAGCACACAGAACTCAAAATTTATATCAGAAATCAACATTTCATGCATGATTATCAGCATTTAGCACGACATGTCATATCAGATGTTTTCAGACGGGATCCAAGGATCTAACAGCATGATTTTCAGATATACATATATGATTTTTCATATATCAGATAGGGGTGGATACGAGGGGGCACCTGTGAGTTCGCACACCCGCTAGAGAGAGAAACCAGCGTCCGCTAGAGAGGACATGGTCACTGACCAAGCTCGTTAGAGAGAGTGCTGGTTGTGCATCAGTAGATTCATTAGGACTTTGAACTCACACGGCCAGGGTACCGAATCCTTGTATTCATCAGTCTGGCCAGCATAGCAGATTTTCAGATATTTACAGTATTTTCTGATACAGATTTCAGCATATACTATACGTATATATTCAGGATCTTCAGATCACAGTTTTATTATCAGAAAGAGTTTTCAGAAAAGACAATTTTTTTCAGAAAAATAAGCCTGAGGGCGAGTTTTACAGTTTTCAGCATATACATGACATTAGCATATACATTTCATGTCATGTACAGTATCAGAACAGAAACAAAATAGTAACAGAACAGAAATATAACAGAATTCAGTAAGAAAACTGTTTAGCAGAATCTCCTACGTGACGAGTCACGTAGCCAGTGAATGTTTTGACCTGCGAGTGTAGTGTTTGGAAACGCTTACTGAGTGACTTTGTCACTCACTCCCTTCCCTGTTTCCTTTTGCAGGTTAGTGATTCGAGGGCTGAGCTGGAGCGAGACCACTGCGAGATTTTGGGGATATGGCTCGGCAGCAGCAGCTAGCATGTTGGCTCGCATGCTTTAGTTTCTCATGTATATATGTGTGTATTATACTCTAGTACACTGCATGAGCAGTTTATTTTCTATACATGAGCAGCCTGAGTTTTCACGCTTACATTTCAGTATATTTGAATACTGAATTATATTTATAGTTTCTTCTTATTAAGAAATTTTTCAGCCAGCAGTAGCAGCTTACCTTTTCTGTAGAGGTCCCCGTCTCAGGTATATTTTATTATTATATGTACAGTATTTTTCTTAGCGCATAGTAACCTAGGCGAGGGTCGCTACAGTGTTGGTATCAGAGCGTTGCTTTGAGCCATTTAACAGATTTTGAAAATCATTTTCAGAAAATGAATTTTCACATGCATTATTTGTATAAATTGCATGAGCTGAGAGCCAGCCTATCCTAGCAACCGTCGCTCGCTTCCTCTCAGCGTAAGTTTTGAATGTATAATTTCAGTTTATGTTTGATATTTATCATCTGTGTGTGATTTTCTAGATAGGAGATCCCATAGAGATATGAGTGAGCAGAGTAGTGCTTCCATTAGACCCATGAGCACTAGTGACCTTAGGCGGTCCCAGCACTCCAGAGTATCTCTTAGACCAGAGGATGTTAGAAATATTGTCAGAGAAGTGATGAGAGAGGAACGTCAGCCTACATAAAGAATTGAGACTCAAGAGCCTGTCAGAGGCAGAGGCAGAGCCCGTCAGGGGCGAGGCAGAGAATATTATGAGCAGAGGCCAGAGGAGTTTCAGGCACCAGTATATGCTCAGGCACCAGAGTATAGTCAGGCGCCAGAGTCTGAGTATCATCCAGGCCAGAGTTCAGAGGCAGGCACAGCTGGTACCAGTGGTTCAGAGAGACTGCATCCGATTTACAGTCTGCTAGGAGCCCATCAGCTACCCAGATTTACTGGTTCTAGAGATCCTGCAGTCGCAGAGGACTGAATTGAATCAGTGGAGAGTGCCATGGAGTTGTTTACCATGACAGATAGAGAAAGAGTCAGATATGTAGTTTATATACTTAGAGGTGATGCGAGGGTTTGGTGGAACCTCGTTAAGACATCAGTTGATGTGCGCAGTATGTCTTGGGTTGACTTTAGGAGATTATTTGATGAGGAATACCGCAGTGCAGACATGATGCACACTAGGGCTCAGGAATTCATAGAGTTGACTCAGGGCACAGGTTCAGTTAAAGATTATGCCACTAGGTTTAATCAATTGGTGAGATTTGTGCCAGGGATGACAGCTTCAGAGATCACTAGGATTCAGAAATTTGTGCATGGGTTGCACCTAGCGATAACCAGAGACGTCATGACAGGATCGTCTCCTCCTCAGAGATTTAGTGACGCCTTGGGGAGAGTCTTGAGATCCGAGGTATATTTACAGAGGATGAGTGCGTTCAGTACACCTACAGAGAGAGCTCCTGACAGAGGCAGTGGCAGAGACAAAGGAAAGAGACCCATGCAGTCCAAGAA
>JAJEJH010001863.1:0-15935 GCA_026122585.1 Anacardium occidentale
ATTTTTAAATTTTTAAAAGGATAATTTAGTAATTTTAATAATAAAAATAAAAAATTGGGTTATAAGTAGGAATCCAAGTTTTAAAACTTAAGCGGGTGGGACTTGTCCCCACCTCAAACTATGGGTGGGAAATGTCCTTTGGCCTATATATTAAATTCTTTTTATTTTAAATAAATTTTAACTATTGATGTACACGAATTACTACATTTGTTTAAATTTTAGCTCCAACTGGACGGAAACACATGCATCGCCGCCTATCCAATTAAAGCATGTCACGCCCTAATAGGTGGGTGTTGTGGATATGCTGGGGCTCGACTCCATTTAAAGGTCACATCGGGAGTTTCTTGATTTATTTTTAATTAAATTATATTTGACTTATAAAAATCTGAAAAATAAAAAAGCAGTTATAAAATTATGAAAAATATATTTACAAACTAATTTACAAAACAAATAAATTGATTCACTGAAAGACTATAAACCACATTATCTTGTCAAAGTTTATAAAAAAGCGAGATTTACCATGAAACATCCGTACTAATATTGGGTCTTGTCAATTTTTGTTGGATCTATTACCATTTCAATATATAGTATTTATTTTTTAACTAACTTTCATAAATTGTAAATTATACTCATAATTTAGTGTATTTATCATTAATATGGTTTTCAAAATTCATACCTTCAAAGATGTTAAAAAAAATACAAATATTTTTATATTTTTGCACAGTTTTCACCGTTAATAAGTCAATTAAAATATTTTGTATTATGAATTATCGATATTGTGATAAATTGATATGATTAAGAGGATCAATTTATCTATTGATTTAATTATTTTTTTTGTTGTTTATTTTATATTTTAATGTTATTCAATTTTAGCCTTTCTAAATTTTAGTTTTGGGTCAGAGAGCTATGTTGTGAAGCACAAATCTATGAAATGGCAATCAGCCAGCAAGCAAAAGTGACCTTATATAGCGCAAGACGGTTTCAAAGCACACGAGCAAAGAGAAGTCTTAGTCATGGATTGCCAAGCCAGTAAAAAAGGCAAGAAGACTTGTGAATGTCCTGCAGTTATCTTATGTTTATCCCTTAAAACCTAGAACGAAAAACTCGTATTAGTCACCAAACTATAGATACATCTAGAACTAATTCATCAAAGCACAGAAAAAATCATAGAACTTTGGTCTAAAAATCATAAAATCCTATCCCCAGTATGATCAATCCAGCCCGGCTGGCCCAGTGTAGCCCATAAAGCCAAGGTTGATATTAAAAAGGCTACATGCTATTCCCACGCAACGTTTCCTTAAATACGCTCTAATCCAAGAAAGTTTTAAAAAACCAAATAACAACCTATTGACTAAAGCCAGAAAAATATTTTTATTTTTTTAATAAAAATATAAAAATAAATTTTATACAAATAAGTAAAATATAAAATATTAATAATAATTTAATATTAAAATAATAAAAAATTAATAAATTTTATAGAGGATATGTTGTTATTTTCAAAGAATAAGGGTAAACAATTGGCTTTTTAAAACTTTTTTCGCAGGAAATTATATAAGGAAACCTTTGGCGGGCATTAGTCATTTGGCCTACTGAAAAAAAAAGAAGAAATGTAAGGCCAGAAGAGCATGTTCCACTCAAACGGAGACGCGTGGGGTGAGCCTCTAAAACCTGAATAGAAGTAGGACTTAATCACAGCGAAGCCCCACAGGTTGAAAAATTCTTAACCCACAACCTTACACGTGAGCCCGACTGGGCCCACCTCTCTAACCCAGAGTTTTCCTTACGCTTCCTTTATCATTGTCTCCCTCTTCATACCAAAAAATCTTCAACTCTCATTTAAATTACCAAATTATCCCTACTCTTTTATCTTTTTGCCTCCTCACGGCTTGAAGGTGTGATTAAGGAGAACACCTGAGGCTTGAATTGGTTCCAAAATTGATTTACCTCTACGTGGTCGCATTACATTCAAGTCCCAAGTACGAGTGGAGCATAGATTTGAACTCGATTTAAAATTATTTTTAATATAAAAATGATAATTTAAAACCCATTCAAAATCAATAAATTAAAGTTTAAATTAATTTAAAAATTTTGAGTTCAATCCAAATTAATTTGAATTTGAATATTTATATCAATTGTAATTCAATTTATTTTATAAAACTTGATTTGAAATAATAATTATTTTTTTTCCAAACTGAAGATTGAATTCCAACAACTTGAATTAAATCAATAATAAAGATATTCAAAACTATGGTAAAATGGTACGTGAAAAAAAAAAAAAGGGGCATTTTGGTCATGTAAAGCTATTGGCAACGTTTATCACAAATGATAATCCATCTACCCACAAGTTGAAGTCCGCCAACCTAGAAACTCCAGCTCAGGAGTCGTATTCAAGTCTCAATAAAACTCCTAGCCTTTTCTCTCTGTACATTGCAGACGCTCGGGTTTATTTGGCTTCTCTTATTTTCTTCTACTAGATTTGTGTTATTTTCTTCTACTAGATTTGTGTTTCAATTCCAGGTACCCTCTTCATATTTGATATAGAGAAAACGGTGTCGTTTCATCTGTTATTTTTTCCTGAATTCTTGTTTGCTTTTTTTATTTTTTATTGTTTGCAGAATATTTGAAGATGGAAGCAGCCACGGCAACCGTGGTTCGATCTTCAGTTGGCGTCAATGGACACAGTTCGTTTGTTAGATCAGCTTGTTTGTTTGCCAACGGTCCCGATTTCGTGCGTTTCGGTACTGGTTCACACTTGCCAATCAAGGTATCAAATCTTCTTCCGTTTATCAATTTTTTTTTTACGAAATTTAGAATCCGTTGAATACTGCTTTCTAATACTGTTTTTAGAGTTTAGAACTAGATTTTGTCCGATTGGAGTTCCAAACACGAATAGTGAAATAGGTAAGGGTGTGTTTGATTTTCGTAAATTTTTATGGCAAGTGTATAAAATAATAATGGGTTTGGTTAAATGGATAATTATAAATAAATAATTATTGTATTTGGGTGATACTTTATACTTGTTATGTTAAAATAAATTTATCAGAATAAGTTTTTATTACTTTAACTAAACCCAACCTAATATAATGAATATAATCCAATTCCACGCACTTATAATGTGATTCGAGTTGTCATGATTAGTATTATGTTTATTCTTCAATATCACATCTCCAAGTAAATTTTGATTTGCTTTTGTTTTGTAAAATCAATCACATAATGACAATTAGATCACCCGGACATATAAGGACACATCATTTTATTTGTATATGTATGTATGTATGTAAGCTGTTTGTACATTCTAAGAGTGTGTGTTTTTGATAAAAGGTATGCTTTCAAAAGTACTAATACTTTTAATGGTATCAAAAGCATACTTAAGCTCTTAAATTTTTTTGCTTGATAGGATCAGATTGATGTTTAATGCTTCTTGATTTATTTATTTTTTCTTTGAATCCTTGAACTGCAGCACTGTTCTTCAGTTTTATTCTCAAAGCCAATTCATAGGAGAATGGGAAGCAGAAGTAGGAAATGCGTGGTCATTAGAGCTTCTTCATCACCAGATTCAGCTGGTTCAATTGCTCCAATTGCTCCACTGCGGCTGGAGTCTCCTATAGGACAGTTTTTGTCTCAGATCTTGATAAGTCACCCACATCTTGTTCCTGCAGCCGTTGAGCAGCAACTTGAGCAGCTTCAAACTGACCGTGATACTGAAACAAAGGAAGATTCTTCTGCGTCTGGTACTGACCTGGTTTTATATAGGTTAGTTTCTTCTACAGAAATTTTTTTTTCAACCATTAGAAAGTATGGAAAGTAAATGAACATTTTGGAAAATATAAGTGTATGCTTTATTTTCTGTTTCAAGAATACAATGTAGAACTCAACACAAGATGTATTTCAAAATTTAAACTTCTGTAAGTGTGGACTAGTATAGTTATGAATCAAAGATTTGAATATAAAACACTGGATCATAAGTTGCATTGGTTTTTTCCTATGCCATGCTTTATGATTGTATAATCTTATTCTTTGATTACTCCGAGATACTACTATTGGGTAAACCAAAATATCCATAATTTGAAAAGAGTAGGATTTGCATTGTACCACTGCATATAAATGTGTCCATAACTCTTGAAGCATACTCCAAGTAAAAAGTAATTTAAGCTAAAACTAATTAGAATTCAGTATTCAAAGTCAGTGTAAACTATGGAACCTCATATAATAATAAACAATTCAAATTATGAACCCTAGAATGTAAAAGTTTATAATGTCTAGTGGTTGCCTCACTAGGCTCTCCACTTGATAGTTGGAACTTATGTATCTTATATGTGATGTGTTGAGTCTGACTTGATGGTTGGAACTTATGTATCTTATATGTGATGTGTTGAGTCTGATGAATGGTTTTCAATCACCAGGAGAATTGCGGAGGTGAAGGCCAATGAAAGGAGAAAGGCTTTAGAAGAGATTTTGTATGCATTGGTTGTGCAGAAATTCATGGATGCTAATGTTTCATTGATACCTTCAATTGCCTCCTCTTCTTCTGCCCCATCTGGTCAGGTGGACACATGGCCGAGCCATGATGAGAAGCTTGAGCAGCTTCATTCTCCTGAAGCCTATGAGATGATCCAGAACCACCTAGCTCTCATTCTTGGGAATCGGCTGGGTGACTCAAACTCTGTAGCAGAGATAAGCAAACTCAGGGTCGGACAGGTGTATGCTGCTTCTGTGATGTACGGGTACTTTCTAAAGCGTGTTGATCAGCGGTTTCAGCTTGAAAAAACCATGAAAGTTCTTCCAAATGCATTGGATGAAGAGACTACTATTCAGCAAGCTGTGGAGGACATGAGACCAGCTGGTGAGGGATGTTATGAAGCTGTCTCTTCACATCCTGAAGTCTCAGCCTGGGCTGGTGGTGTGAGTCCTGGAGGGTTTGGTCATGGGATAAAGGCCTCTCGGTTGCGAACCTATGTGATGTCTTTTGATGGTGAGACACTTCAGAGATATGCAACTATAAGATCCAAGGAGGCTGTTAGCATTATTGAGAAGCACACTGAAGCACTATTTGGAAGACCAGAGATTGTTATTACACCGCAGGGTACTGTTGATTCTTCAAATGATGAACCTGTCAGGATCAGCTTTGGTGGTTTAAAGAGACTTGTTTTGGAGGCTGTGACTTTTGGTACGTTCTTGTGGGATGTAGAAAGCTATGTGGATTCGAGGTACCATTTTGTGATGAATTAAATTATGTTTTCAGCTTCAACCATGCAAAAACAATGTCTGTCCTACAGTCATAACTGACCAAACTGAAATACTATAGCTGGGGTCTAGTTTTGATATCAAATACCAAGTAATTTGTGCTAATTGGTTTGCATATGGTTGCTATATTACTATTTGCTTTTTGCATATAGTTTTATATGAAATTTGCATAACATCATAGATTGTATGCATTTTCAGTAAGTTTAGATGAGGGTCTGATCTAAATTATTTTATTAAGTGAAAGTACCATCATTACATACATACATAATCAAATACTACATGGCAGCATTGAGTTGCTTGGATAGATTTAGATTGTGCAGAACCCTACCAAAAACATCATAGAACAGGATCCTTCCTTCAGCTTGCCTAAGTTGAATAGACATAAAACCTTGACCATCATAATAAAATCTTGTTCCATTTTGGTTCTTTTTATCAATATCACCTTTCCAGGCCTTTGATCCTTCTCCACTAGTCAAAAATTGAATTGGGCTGCATATATCCAGAAAGAATTTATGTTTGTTACTCAAAATCAAACTATGCTAATATTGTTTATTGCCAATATTTGAATGGAGAATCTTTTGGGTCGAACTGTGAGCTTGTGAGCTCATTGAGCTAGTCAACATAAAGCTCGTGTTCAATTTGAGAGCCGAACTTGAGTGAGTTGAATTCGGCTCAACATTAATCAAGTTGAGCCTAGCTCAGCAAGCAAACATGTGACTTTCCCACTACTTTTTCTAGGTTGTAAATTACCTTCTGGAGCTACTTATATGTTGCAAGCAATGGTCATGGCCATTGATGTACATATCAGCATTGTTGGCCTGAAATTAGAGCTCATATTCATGAGAGAAAACTATAGCATATAACATATATAAGTTCTGATGATTTTATTTCTATAGCATTTTGATGTCTGAAAAGCCTAGGGAAATTTAAGGTTACCTCAAGTATTGGTAGAAGGTGCTGTACAAGTTCCTTGGTGTCAGCATGATGCCCAATGCTTCTTATAGTATGATGCCCAATCTCAATCTTCCAATTTGCATCTGAATTCCTCATTGCCAATTCTAGATCCTGCATCTAGGTTTAGATTCAATATCATACCTGTTTTTATATAATCTTTATGAACATAAGATTGCGAAAGAGCTTGTTAACGTATATACCAACGCTGCTAATGGGTGGAACTCAAGTTTGATTGTGGGCTTCTTGTTGTTTTATTCAGCGAGTTTGCTAGCTTACGACTAAATTTAAGTATGATATTAATAAATTTCTGACGATTTTAAATTTTGTATTTACACCTTTAAAATCTTATTTTTGTAATTTAAATATAAAGTTAATGGATAAATATATTAGTTATAGGGTTAAACATAATTTTGAAACTATTAACACTCAGCTATTAATGCATGAAGTATTATATCTGTTATATTGAAAATTTTCTGGAATAATGGATCTTACTTGTAGAAGTTGTGTGAAATATATTTTTCTGGGAATCACTCCTCTCCAATCGTACTTGTGTTTGTTGGGCTTCAAAAAGTAGTCATCCACAAATGGAGTTGTATCCACAAAGAAAAAATCAGCAATTTCTGAGCAAAACAAGTGGTTCGATCATTAATTTTCCTTCTTTTGTAACATGAAATAGAGTGCAGTTGGAAGCCTTCATCGGCCGCACCTGATTTCGCAACAAAATTTCTTCTGCAAAGCCATCGAGAGTCCGTCTTCCTCAAAGTTGGGCTCAATTGGGCCAACACATTGCCCCTGTAATCATGGTTCCCTAATACTAGAACTACGCCATCGTTAAGTTCTTCATCATAATTGTGGAATTCGGTAGAATAAAAAACATAAACATTTTTCGTATTAAAAAATAATGTTGAACTTACCATTATACCATTGCTTTTGGTGACTTACAGCTGTGTAGATTTTGGTAAATGAGCGATGAAACAGAGGGTCAGTCACACTTCTCAGCCCATCGTCATAGAAATTGTCTCCAGTTGACACCACAAAATCTATCTTTAAATCTTCTCCGACCCTTCCCCCACTGCAAGACGAAATTCATAAAATTTCTTATTATTTTAATATTATATCTCAAAAAACATTAATATTTTATATACAAATAATAACTACTCCTGTAGTATCCCGTGATTAAGTTATTTTAGATTAGGAATAATGTAAACAATTATATTCCTCAAATACATAACAATATGATAATTATTTGATAGTAATTTTGAATTTTTGTGCTCAATCATCAATTCAAATTGAGTTGTAAAGCAACGAACTTGAACTAAAAAGTGTTTATGTCATCAAGCTTATAAATGATTTGATTGTATTGATAAAACGTTATTGTTTTATTTAATTTAAATAATGTTATTTTAAATTACAATTATGTTATCAAAGCATAACAAAACTACGTAGTTTTGACCGATAGTTATATTAAAAGTATAGTAAAATGATTTGTATTACTTAAAGGTGAAACGAGATTATTTAGGTCTAAATAATTAAATACCGACCCTTATTGAATTGAGCTTAAACTTCTCTTCTCAAAGCTCGTCTTATCCGAGTTTAATTATACTAATATTGAGTTCAACTCAATTTGAATGCAATGTTATTTTATATGCCTAGTATTAAAAAATTAAAATAAAAAAAAATTAAACCTGGAATGCAACTTGAGATTGATTATAAGCTCCTCTTCTTCCCCAATCTCCAATGACCAAAAAGCTAAGAGACCCGTCACCTTTAACATGGTGCTGAAACTGCGGAAGCTCGACTGCCCATAATGGAAGAAAGCAAAAGCACAAGCACAAGCACAAGCAAAAGCACTTGTCCCACATGGAAAAATAAGCTAGTGAAGCCATGGAATGGAGAATTAAAGTTTCACGTAGACAAGCTTGCTTTGTAAGGATTTTAGTGCCAAAATTTTCTAGCCTCCCAAACAGTGATGGGTCACCATCATCTCATTTTCCTGGAAACTTCCCATGTGATTTCATTTCTCTACCAAATTTTGGCATTTATTCATTATCTCAAGCCACAACAAGATCTGTAATTCATAAGTTCACAAATTGATTTATCCACACTCAATCTTTAACCATCATAATCAATTTTGTTTTCTCAAAGAGTGATACTTTATGCAATGTTTTCAAATCCAAATTGGATATCGATTGAGTGAAAAAATCAGTTCAGATTAATTAATGGTTGAATGGGTGGTCGAAGGGATATACTATTTAAATAAATATTAAAAATATTATTCAAAACGATTCTACCTACTTAATTTATTAAATATTAACTATTGAAAATTCTAATGAAAATTTAATTTGGTATTGTGATTATGTGTCCATCATCGATTGCAAAATATTGGGTTCAAGACTCAGCATTCTTTCTATATGAATCAAATTATTTTTTATTTAAACCAAATTTGAGTTAAAAGATATTTAGATAGTTCAATTCGTATCCACACCCAATCAAATCATTTGTTTTAATTGAATTTAAAATAATTTAATTTTAATTTAATAAACTTGAATTAAATTTGCATCGAATTTAAATCAAAAGATAATCAAACTTAACTCGATTTTTATCTACACTCGGAGAAATGAGTTCATTGGATTGTTTATACATGAAAATAATTTCGGTTTTCATACTTGAATTAAATTTCAGTCAACTTTTTGTTTTAACATAACTTATGAGCTTAACCCCAAAATAATATCAAAAGCCGAATAATAGTCCGATTGTGGGAACCAAATAGTAATCCAAACACGAAAGTACTGGAATTAAACCAAAATTAATTAAAATAATTTATTTTTAATACCTTCAAATGATATTAGTTTACATTTTATAAGTTATACAGATGTAATTAAAAATTTGATTTTTTAAAATATCAAACTCTAAAATATGTGAAACCAATTAATGTATAATAATCAGGACAATCTATACAAAAATTATTAATATTGTTTAGATTTATTATGCATAAATTATTTTAATTAATTTTCCTCGTAAAAATATAATATGTTTTAATATTAAGGGAGTAATATAATCTTTAATTTAAAATTATTTAATTCTATATTAACGTAATAATTTATTAATATTCATTTATTAATATATAAAATATTATTAATATTAACTTTTAATTGTTTTTTTTGGCCAAACAACTTGTTCCCACTCATAGTTTGGTCGCAAGACAATGCCACCCTCTAACATTTAAAAACCCAAACACGCACCATTCCCAATTTTTATCAAATTTGATTAATCCATTTTATAAAATGACAAAAATACCCTTATTAAAAAAATTATAATAAAATTAAAAAATTTTAAATATATATAAATATATTAAAAATTATAAAAAAAATTTATAAAATTTTGAAAAAAATTTAAATTTAACAAAATAAAAAGTCAGCCACCTCGGTCGTGCTGGCGGTGATGGCCTCCACAAATAGCACCAGATGGCCATCCCTGCCACCTAGTTCCAAGGGAGGCATGACCTTCTGATTAGACAGAGATGGCCAGATCTGGTCGCCTTCTCTTTTGGTGGAGGCGGCCAGATCTGGTCGCCTCCTATTTTGGTGGAGGCGGCCAGATCTGGTCGCCTCCTATTTTGGTGGAGGCGATCAGATCTGGTCTCCTCCTATTTTGGCAGAGACAATCAAATTTAGCCACCTCCGCTTGAAACCATGGGCGAAAAAGACCTTTGGGGCCAAAGTTGGCCAGTTCCGACTAGGGTTGGATTCGAGCCGAATCAAACGTGAACAGTAACATATTCGTGTTCAGGCTCGTTTCGTACTGTTCGGTTCGTGTTTGTATTCGTATTCGTCGAACATTTTTAGTTCGGATTCGTATTCGTGTTCGATTCGTATAATTAAGTTCGTATTCGGCTCGTATTCGTATTCCTATTCGGTTCATATAATTTGTTTTTATATTTATTAAAAATTATAATTAATACAAATAATTAATAAAATTTAATTAAAAAATTATTATTTTAAGTTTGGGTTCGTGTTCGTGTTCGGTTCGCATAGTTCGTGTTCGGGCTCGTTCGAACTGAACTTTAAAATTGTAGTTCGTATTCGTGTTCGTGTTCGGATTCGTTCAGCTCGTTCGAGCTGAACTCAAAAACGAATCCGAACATGTTCGATTCAAATCCAGCCCTAGTTCCGACCCTTTTCTCTGGTGAAGGTGGTCAGATCTAGCTATCTCCGTCGAATTAAGAGGTCAGATTTGGCCTCCCTTGGAACTCATGTGGCCGAACGGCCACTTGGTGTTATTTGCGGTGGCTGGGTTTTATTTTTTAAAATTTAAATTTTTTAAAAATTTATAAATATTTTTTAAACATTTTAATATATTTATATATATTTAAATATTATTGTATAATTTTATAAATTTTAATTCTAAAATGATAAAATTACCCCTTAACTATTAAAATTTTACTGTTGATCGTTTGATTTAACGGTTTTGAGTGAGATTTTGGGTTTTTTAAACTTAATAATGGGAATTTGGGGACCAAACTATGGGTGGGAACATGTCATTTGGCCTTTTCTTTCCTCTTTTATTCATAGCCCACTAAATGTCTAATGGGCTTATGACCGTTAAGAACAAATGTTCACAATAAAATAAATAAAATAAAATAAAAACCAACAAAAAATGGTAAACTGGGTCTAAAGTTAGCCTTTCTTGATGGCTACAAATTTTCAATAATTTTTCTTTTCATTGGAGGTGGTGTTTGCACTATTTGTCAAACATGTGGACCATACGAATAAAAGTCAAAATTCAAAGACACAAGTAGTCTACCTTTATGGGGTAAATGACGTTGAATTACCCTTTTACCCTTCAAGGATTGAGGTTGTTGGGAATGAAATTTGATATATGCATCATTTTTTTTTTGGCTACTGGTTTCAAATTAGTCCACATATCAAACACTAGTGAATATTATCGCTAAAACTTTTTTTTAATTAAATTCATATATGTGACTCATAAAGGTAACAAATTACTATCGAATAAACATTATTTTAATTTATATCTAAAAAAAAAGTCTCAAATATGACATAATCACTTATAAAACTTATAAACAGAAAATATAAATCAAAATTATTGTGATTCTTATAAAGGGATAGACATGTCAAAACATGTAAATATTGCAACTTTATAATTATTCGTTTTTGTTAATCAAATAATAGTAATATCATGGGTGTAAACTCTTAGTATTCTTGATTAAACTACGTTAAAACCAACTTTTCATTTTTTTTTATTGTGTCCTTTCATATTTTTGTACTAAAATCTATTAAGATTTAACGAGAAAAATGAAATCAACAATACTTAAGTATAATCTAGTATCTCAATAGATACTAACAAATATAAATAAACAGACATATTATTATGTGATTGAATGATATAATTATTTACTTTATCTTTAATTCAAAATTACCAAATCTCATCATTCAATTTTAATTTATTTATATCTGTTGGTATCTATCTATTTATACATAAAATATTTTTTCGATCTATAATTTTGAATGTGTGACAAGGGTAAAATAGTAAAATAGATGGGGGGGCTAGATCCATATATTTTTTGCTTTTCTATCAAGTCCTATACAAAAGTTAAACATGAATACCAAATCCCATTAATATGACATGACATGACATGCATTGCCTAACTGTAGAATATTATAACCAAAACTTGGGAATCAAATAAAGGCATGCTTTTTTTTATTTTTTATTTTTTTATTTTTAAGTATTACAACTGTAGGCTAATAATATTCAAGTTTGCAATAGTCCCCAATATTCCCTAGTATTCCTTTAAATCTCATCACTTTGCCAACTAATAATTCTGATTCTAATTCTTTCATTTGGCCCACAATGTTTTCAATCATGCAATTAAAGACTAAATTAGACCGAGCAGTTCGAACAATCAAACTGCCATTTACTAAGAAAAGGATTACAATTTACCAAAAACTATTTTTTAGAGTCAGATCAGATTACATCAAATTAAATAATTAGATCGGATTAAAACTTGAATTTGACTTAATAAAAAATTTATTTTTTAATTCATTATTAAAACTTAAAGTAAAATCTCATCTATTCAATTTGAGCATGAATACCATTAATCTAAGTTTATTTTCATATTAAAATAATTTAAATTATATAAAATAATTTTGAATATTATTTTTAAATAGTTAACTGATTCAATTTGTAAGACACCTCAGAAGGGTATTACTGTTCACTGCTTAATAAAATAATAAAAAATAAATAAATAAAATATGGTCAATAATACCCAACCGAAATACTTAACTGAACGAAAACATCAAAGCGGAAAAACCTGTGGTACAATGTATACATACATATATACATGCTCAAATAAAACTGTATTATATTAAAAATGTTCGCGGAAAAACATATACATGTGCATACAAAAACTGAAATAAACTGGATCCCAGATAGCAGCCGTCTCCTCCTCCCAGATCCCAACAACTCACCTGCACATTTCTCAATTAAAGCTTATTTTTCTCATTTTGGCCTGACGCACGGGCGTACGTGTCGTGTGCACGGGCGTGCGTGTCGTGTGCACGGGCGTGCATGAACGTGCACGGGACCGTGACCATGTCGTGCTCTTGGTCGTGCAAGGTTCTGGAATTTCAAGCATATTTCTCAATTTCTCTAGGTGCACGGGCGTGCATGAACTATGCACAGTCGTGACCCCTCAAATTAGGTCATGCACGGGCACGTAAACACGACCGTGACCATGCAGATAATGCAGTAAGCACGGGCGTGCGCCTCGGGTGCACGGGCGTGCGTCCTGCTCTGCACCTCCATGATCGCCTGAAATCAATTCGATTCCGACCAAAATCACAACCCAAACTCAAATCAAACGTATATCACATACCAAACACTTCAAATAAGCATAATAACACTTCCAGCAACTTCAAATCTCAAGTCAAACATCCAATTCATGGCATAAACATATATAAACATACTTTCTCACACATAAGCATAAACATATGCATCAATCATCATCATAATAATCTCAAATCATCATCAACACACAAGGAGAACATCACAAGCATGCTGGAAACAAATCTCATGCCTCAAACAAGCATTAAACATACTGGAAACGCAAGGGAAAGAGGAAGGAAGCACCTACCTTTAGACATGCTTCTCTCACTAGAAGAACACAAGATTAAACTGGATTGGAAGGTCCTGGAAGCTGCTCTCCACTTCTAGGGTTGGGATTCTCTGAAAATCAAAGCCAAACTTTGGGTGAAAATGAGTTTGGAAACGGATAAGCGCGACATAAAATCAAGACAACTGGAAAAATGCGCATGCACGGGCGTGCATCTACCACGCACGGTCGTGCATCCCGGGAAAATTATAAAAATGCCATTTTCCCGCGCTCGCATGCAAATCCACCCAAACGGATCCATGCACAAGCCCTCAAACTCAACAAAAATCTCTCTTTCACCCCAAAACTCTCTCACAACCCTAGAATCCTCAAGAATCTCGAACTGACCCCAAACCTGGGATGTTACACAATTATCGATCAAAAGTTGAATCGAACACCCCTTTCAATAGATCGACGCCTAATCTAATTATGATAACTTTGTTTTTAATAATATCTTTTATTTTCTTCAAAATATCTTGAAAAAAATAAAAATTACTTATATGAGACAAAAAAATCGTTAAAAATTTTAATATATGAAAAAATATTGAGTAAAATTACGTACATTGACAATTAATAATAATTTCTATACAACTAATAATATATCACTGATTAATTAAGTATTATATTATTTTTAATTCAAAATTACTTAATCAAATAATAATATATTATTTTTAGTACACAATTTAATATTCATTATTAGAATACAAAATTTTATGAGCAATTATGACTTTCATTATATTGATAAAATAAGAAACGTATAAATATGTATCATTGAAATATAATCATAAAAATTACTCAAAATAATATTACAATATATATGAGGTAATGTGACACTATTTTTTCAAAATAAATACATAATAATCATATGATCTTGAAAATGAGTCTGTTGGTGGTAAAATTTCCACCAATCACATATACATAAAATTATGGATGTAATTTTATATATATAAACAAGAGTGTGTTGAGATTTTTGAAGTGGTTTGTCTTGTTACTCGAATGCCTATTTCCATTATTATTGATTGTTTCGAGAAAATTTCGATAGAGTAATAATATGAGTCACAAAAATTACTCTCTTTTTGTTTGTATACAATTTGACTTCTATAAAATAAAGAGAAAACAAATATTTGTGCAATTACACTCTTGTTGTAGTATAATTAATCTAGTATAATTTTTTAAGGAGAAATCTGATTTCACAACAAAATCTATTAGTGGCTAGTTAGTTGACTCAAATCAATCCGAAATTCGATATATTCGAAAACCGAATCAATGGACAACAACCCTATGAATGGCAAATGACAATGTCTTGTAATTTTTCATTTAAAATTATAAATCTTTCCACACATCTCGCTTTCATTCCCATTCATTTTACATCTCACTCTCACCTATCTTTGTTCCTTTTCTCTCACAAATAATTAAAGCCCCTTTATTTTATTTTATTTTATTTATTATCAAATTAAAAAATTTTCATTTTTGTTGCTTTGCATCAATCGTACATTCTCTTTATTATTAAAGAAATTCTTTAATTCCTTCCCCTTTTTGACTTCTTCGATAAATATTGCCACTCTTGTCTCCATTTCTCTCTACATGAATATCATTACAAATTTATGAATTTTCTTTTCTTTTATTCCATTTAAAGTATTTTTTGTTATTTTATCTCATGGGTGAATAATTTATTATTTCAAAAATTAATATAAAATATTGATAGATCAACTACCAATCATGGAATCACAATTAATAAATAATTATTTTACTAATTGTCTTAATATGTATTTAAGAACAAATTCAAAATAACTTGGATTTAAATAAATGTTAGCTTGAGTTCTATTATTAAAAGTATCATTTTAATATAGATTTCGGTTTTTTAAAATATTGGAGAAGAAATTATCATCAAAGAAGAAGAAAAAGTGTCGTTAAATAGTTAATTTTCGATATGACAACACTAATATAGTGAGAGAATTAAAATCAAATAGGGCGGTACAGGTTAAGTAGTTCAGATTGAAATTATCATCAAAAGAGGTTGAAAATGAATTATTTAAATCCAAATATGAACATGAACTCAAACTGTAATTTTGAAAATTTATAAATATAAACTCAAACATAAACTGTATAAACCAAACACTAACACGAACCCAAACTTAAATTAAAAAAATTAATTACAGTTTATTAATTATAATTTTTAATAAAATATAGATACAAACTATATGAACTAAATGTGAATATGAATATAAACCGAATATAAACCCAACTCATGAATTCGAACACAAATCTGAACTTCACTATAAAAAATCGAAGGAACACAAATCTAAACACGAACTAAATCATAATGAACAAACATATATATGTTCGTGTTTCATTAATTCGAATCTGACTCTACCTTTATAAGCAAAATTGTTTGCTTAAGGGCTGTAAAATGTAAAAAAATAAGTTATACTTTTTTATTATATATTTTGCTTAATGTAAATACTTTACCTAAAGAGAAAATAAAATAAACAACTAAAATTAAATGGGCCTAAAAAAATTAACCACCTCATATTAGGTTAAGTCTATATGACCACATTATTCAATTTTA
>JAJEJH010001864.1:0-15917 GCA_026122585.1 Anacardium occidentale
TTTCATCACTAACAATATAAGAAAAGGGCTGCCAATCTAGATCAATACCTATATAAGATTATATATGATATATTGTAGTGTTGAATTTTATAAGTTTCTATTCGCTATTAGGAGATTTAAACAAAGATTTAATGGATCCATTATTATACAACAACAACAACAACAACAAAAACAATATTATTATGGCAAACTTTATGATTATGTATAGTATTAATATTTTAGTCAAAAGTATTATATAAAATATTTTATTGTTGCATATGAAGATATTGCCACAATAAATATGAGTTTAAGATAAGAGATATGCCAACATGAAAGTTGGAGCTCTCGAAAATAAACTCCATAAAATTAAGTACAACAGTGAAACTTAGTTACCTATAATAATACCTATCTAAGACATATCTAGAAAAGTCCATACACACAAAGATTTGATTCGTCTTTACTCAAATCATTAAGTATATCTTCATTACACAATGTTTGCAAATTTACCACTAATCTTGCAACTTTGTGTTCATTGCATTAAATATTTCATTAATAAAACAAATAGTAATAGGTATGTCATTCTATTGTGCTATTTAAAAAGAACATAGTATATTATATGTGTTATATTGGGATTGTCTCACTATTAGGTAGTTTTATTATAGGCTCTAATAGGGCAAGTATGAGCACTAATCGTTAGTGGATGTATAATAGATTGACAAATAACAAGACATTAAACATATATTTCATAGAAGGGTTAGACCAATTCTTTAGTTTTGCTTGTAGTCATCTTGAGTCTATAGATAACACAAGAATTAGATGCCCATGTATGTGATGTCATTTTAGAAGATTTAAGAAAGTTGATGATGTGAGGAACTATTTACTGAGATATGATTTGTCCTAAGATACTATATTTAGGACTAACATAAATCTTCTTTCCATAGTAAAAATTTTAGTTCTTCGTCAAGAATAAATACTGGAACATTGAACCCCTACTAAACCATGGTATTAGATGTTGTAGGGCTTGAGTTTAATCTCAACCCTACGAATGATACTCCAAATCCATCTACATAGAAAGTGTATGATATGTTAAGCTCTATGATACAAGATTTATGTTCCAACAGTTTGCATTCTTAATTATCAGCTATGAGAAGGTTACCAAGTATTAAGGTAGAATATAGTATGACTAATAGGTGTTATGATTTCTTGTTTGATCTTATGAAAGAGTCTTTACTTAAAGGGAACATAATGTCTTATATTATTTACGAAACTAAGAAGTTAGTGGAAGGTTTGGGATTACCCGTGCAAAAAATTCATTGTAATAGAAATGGTTGTATGATATATTATGATGATGATTTATATAGACGAAGTTATAAATTCTGTGATTACCCAAGGTATAAGTATGCTAGATGGAGTCCACCCTCATGAATGAAGGAGATACCTAAAAAAATAATATATTATTTTTCTCTAACTTTGCGATTTCAGAGACTGTATATCTCTAACACAACTACAAATGACATGAGTTGACATGATAAACATGTCCAAGAAGATGAGAAATATGTCATCCATCTGATGTATAATCTTGGAAGCATTTTGATCACATACATCCAACCTTTGCTTTTGATAGTAGGAATGGTAGGCTGGGACTATACATTGATAGATTTCAAACTATTTGGGTGGTCAAGGCAACAATATTCTTCTTGGCCTATTATTGACAACATAATATTTACCCCTATAGATGTATAGGATGGAGCAATACATGTCTCTAACTATTTTTTTGTCTAGATCGAGAAATCTGATATAAAATATAGATGTATGCTTACAATTGTTAATTGTTGAGTTGTAACAATTATGGAAAGTTGAGGTGGAGACCTATGATGTTTTCAGGAAGGTTAATTTTCACATGAGAGCTACATTGTTATGGTTCATAAGTGTATCTATATTGTACGGAGTATTCTTAAGCATTCACCTTATCTTGTGGAGGCAAAACTTTTTGGTTCAATAATCATTGTAGATTTCTACCTTTAAAACATCCTTTTAGGCAAAACAAAAATGCTTTTATAAAAAAACAAATAGATTTTGAATGAACCACTTCCATGTAAGTCAAGTGAAGACATATCAGAGCAGATTGAAACTTTGGTATTGAGGAAAGTTATAGAGATTGGTGGTCCAAAGTTCAATGCATACTATTGTGGAACTATAGGTAAAAGAAGCAAAATATTTCTATGATTTGCCATACTAGAAAAATAACCTGATATAACATAATTTGAATGTGATGCATATTGAAAAGAATGTGCTTGAAAATGTGTTTAATATAGTAGCCAAAAAAAGGCTACGATACTATATTAGGAAACTAATCAACCCAAGAATAACAACCTAGAGCATTAGTGAAGTTTTATCTTTTGAATAACCTCTAGATTTTTTTTTAATTAAAAAATGTTTGATTACAAGCACTTTTATACTAAAAACTTACCTTGATAGCTAGTTACAATTGTATTGAAAACAATCTTCACCATCGGTATTGAAAGTCATCGATCAAGGAAGCAATTGAAGCCAGTAGAATTTTTGATAACCCTTGTCCCTCATCTTTTATGCAAATGAGTTGGATTCTTTCTTTTTTCAATAAACTATCGTGTTATCAAAACAGTGTGTGACACCTTAATTAAAAACGCATTGTTTCTTCACTTCTAGTTTTTATTTCCACCAACATTGTAAGTCTCTTCTGTTGAACTCATTAACACCACAATCTTCATATAGAAGAAGAAAAGTTGTTGTAAACGATGAAAAGTCGTTATAAAAAATGAAAAGTTACTAGAGAAGATAAATATTTATTGATGACTCTTCGATTACTCAAACTCGATCTAAGACTATTTTTATTTGAGTTTAACTCATTTAAACCAAATACCACAATCAATTCAGTTCGAATCTCTCCTATATGTCTATGTCTATGGCTTTTTTGTTGTATTTAAAATAGATAATGAAGAATAAATTTATACAAAATTAAACGATTATTTATAATAATTTAAAACTAAACTTAAACTTAGTAAAACAATTAATAGGGATTGAAGAGGTTAAAAAGCACTTCCCTTCAATTTATTTCATTAAGTAATATGATCATGAAAACACCAAATGAATGGGCAGACGCAACAGAGTAGAATGTAGCTACTAAACTATAACTATATTAAACATCTTAGTCTACCATTAAATATTATCCATTTCGAATATATGGTCTTCTATGATTTTATTTTTGGATTTTATAAACTAAAATGTCTTCTAAAAGCTCAGGAATCAGTCTTGCTTTAACATGGCCAATCAATATAGGATCTCCACTCATAATCAATTTCATGTTCGGCCATTTGGATTCTTGTGCGAGGTGAATGTTTGTCAATGACTCTTTAAACTTCAAACATTTTAAATCAACACTGAGATAAAATTTGGAGGGCTAATTATAATTTAACTTTAGTAAAATTAGACATTTAAAGGGGGCCTGTGGTATGACTTCACCCGTTGAAAAAAGGCATAGCTTGTGAGGATACGACCTATGATTTTGTGAGACCTGTTAGGGCCTAATATGACGACTAATCCGCTAAAACATGTAGGTAGGCCTGCTCAAGGCCTACAGCGCTTGGTCCGGGCCCCTGACCTTGCCATACCGCTTCATCTAAATTAGTTGAATATAGGTTCAGAATTTTTTGCTTATAAAAGTATACTTCGTATAATTATAACATAAAATATGCTGAATACAAATCTATAACCAGTCAACGGTCGTTATACATTTTCTTATGGCAGTTGATGAGAACAAAATCTTAGGGAAGCTCTCACAGCAGAAATAGTTGAATATAGTTAACTTCATGCTGAAAATTTGTCAATTAGAAGAAGCAATTGACTTGTAATTATACCTAATAATTCTTGACACCCAAGTTATAATTTTTTCTTTGGATGCAAAATTTCGCATGGATCTAGACCTAATATTTATACTTAATAGCTAATTTAATAAATTGATTAACTGATTGCGATTAATATAATTAATTATTAAATCTTAATCTAGGGGGCTGCTTTCTGTAACTAAAAAAATTAAAGTCTCTCTATGTCATTCTGACAAAATATTCCAAAGGTTTAACTTAATATGGATACTTGGAAATTTTCTTGAAATTATTAGGAGCATGTGAAGAGATTGAAAAGAGGTAGAGCCACGTTATGCTAAAACAAGCTCAAATAAAATTGAAACTTCAACTCAATTCAAATTTAAGAGCTCATTAGAGATTTTTTTCGAAGTTTTTTTTTCTAATGACTTTTTTTTAGCAAGTCTTTTTCTTTAACAATGTTTTTTCACATTCTTTCCTAATTTATTGTTTTCTTAGACGTTATTAATTACTATTGAAAATAAGTTTAAGTTTATTATTCTAGATTTGAGTCAACTTTAAACTAATTTTTATTAGCTTTGACGTACCCTAAATCAATCACTTAATAATAATATATATTTTTGAGGTCTTCTCCTGGACGGTTGGACTGAATATAATTAATTTTAAGAGTATAACTATTAGAATAAAATATTATATTTGTGCATATATGAGAACCAAATCTAACATTGAGTAAAATGTTGTCCCTAGCACTTTAAGAAGAACAAAGTTATCCCTTCAAAATTTTGTGAACAACTTGGTGGTGGAGCCAACTCTAATTTCAAGGGGACTGGTCGAGGGCGTACAAGGCAATAACAATATTTGATAGTCAAGCATAGAAAAAATGTGAGCATTGTGGGAAGCCGAGACATACTAAGGAAGAATGCTTTGAACTTGTTGGATAACCTCTAAATTGGAGACAAAACAGGACTGGAGGAAGACAAAGTGCTAGTCAGAATAAAGGACTTTTCAGCCAAGGAAACTTACCAAACGCTGAGCACAAGGAGATTGCACGGGTTGAAAAGAAAGGTGATACACACACCTTGGTCCCGGACAAGGAAAAACGCATAAAACTTATCAATTTGCTAGGAACTACAGCTAGCCAAACATAACCATCAGGTAATGAGCCAATTTTACAGGTAATCATGAGTCTCAAACCGAAACTTGGGTTGTTGATAATGATGTTTCAGACCATATAGTGGGCAATCATTGTGGTGACCTCTATTATATATTATCGTTGTTAAATCACTATATTATTATTTATTTAAATAAACTTTTCTTTTCTTTTTTTTATATATATTTTTTGAGTAATACATAATAGAAATCCCATACTTGTTAGCTACAAACATGCAGGCAAAAGGACTCATAAATTTATATGTACAAAAAGGCAAAATTTTAGTGTACTGAAAAATATCATAAGTATATATGTATGTATGAAATATATTGTACTGGTAGATACACACACACACACACACATATATATATATACATATATTTACTGTATACATCATATAAATAGTGAAAATAAAGGCAATATGATCATGCGAGCCATATGATAACTCTATCAAAGCCAAAACTATATCCTCTTTATGGCCATCTCAAGCTCTAACTCAGCTTCTAACTCACTAACTTGAAAAAAAGGAAGGAAGTAATAGGAATGAGTGATAAGTCACTTAATGAGTATTTCCTATCTCTAATCACAAACAGGTTTCCATCTTGATTTAATTTCATGAATTATCTATACTTGGGTGTGATAAATGCCTTGAAGTGTACATGTATGAATGTAGTCCATTTAATTAACAATTTGTCCATATTCTGTATGTAATTTAAGGGTAGTTTGTAAATTGATCCACGTTATGCTATGCACATTATGGTATGAGATATGCTAAAACATGTGTTTACTAAAAATCATATGTTTGCTCTTGAGCTTGCTTTCTAAGATTATTTCTAAAAGCATTGATATGATCTGAAGATCTTATAAATAATTATATCTAAAAATATCTAAAAACATTTATTGTGCTGATCAGACTGATGAATACAAAGATTCGACACCTTGGCCATGTGAGCTTAATCCTATTAAAGCTACCAATGCATAACTAGCATTCAATTTTTAACGAGTTTGGTCAATGATCGTGTTTAATTGCTAACAAACATTGATTCCTAACTACTAACGGGTGTGTAAACTCACAAATGTCCTCTCGTATTCACCTTTAAAATGATGTTTGAAGCATTGTATTTTATATTTTAAAAATATTCATTTAGATCCTTGGGATCCTTTTCTAAAAGCTTTGCTGGCATGCCCTGTAATGTAATATCTATCCTCTGCTGGCATGCCATGTAATGTAATGTTTATCATATATGATATCTTGTTTTCTTATCATAATATTGGATTATATACTCGTTAAAACAACTTATTTAGGGTTGTGTGTTTCATTCTGTGATTTCTAGAGAATTTGCATAATGTAAGGTCGTGCAGGTAAGAACACACAATTATGCATAGCTGGCACACGATCGTGTTCCTTGCATGCAACAACTTGTTGGGTACCAATGGCTTCAACTCACACGATTTTGCTATCTAGAAGTGACCATACGATTGTGACTCTTTAAAGCATAGTCGTGCTCTTAGGTTTTAAGTACACATAGGTAACTTTACATGATTATGATATTATAGAAAATATAACTACATGCGCCTCTGCTTATGGGCACATGATCATATGTCCTATTTTGTTTTTACAATATTATGTCTAAAAGCTCCAAAACCTGGCTAAACTCAACCAAATTCCCACTCACTTCAATCAAATGGTTCTACAAGCTTCACACAACAATAAGAACATGCTTATTTCATCAAATTCACTGAAATCATATCATATTCACCATAACTCTCAAAGTAAAACAAGAAAGCTTATAAGTACATATATCAAAGTTTTCAAGGAATTACTTTCTTAACATGCTTCTAAACTATCATCTTATCTTTCAAGCTTGCTAAACGAACATCAAACATATAACTAATATCATCAAAGCTCAAACAACAGAAGAAACATGCTATAAAGCAGGATGAAAGAGGTAAGAAAACACTTATTTATGGCTATGGAACTATCTTTCTCTCTCTCTAACTGGTGCTCTCTCTCTACTTGGATTGGTGATTATTGGCTATTCTCCCTCTCTTGTTAGATTAGCATTCACTGGAATGAAAAGAAAATTTTGGGTAAAGTTGATAAAACTTATTTGAAAAAATTGAAAGAAACCCAACTATATATATAGCAGTATTGGGACACATGGTCATGTGTCACCTTAATGTACGATCGTACATCAGAGAAAAATTTTAGGTTCTAGCTCTTCCTACACTGCACAAGAACAGTCTTCCAAGAAGACTCATGCACAGGCCACAAACGCCATTAAATGACTATTTTACTCATGAACTTTTTAAATTCTGGTTTTTATCCTAAAATCTCTCTTTTAACCCTAATTTTTGGCCTAAAAGAACAGTTCTAACTTCATAATGTTACAATTCTCCCTCTCTAATAAAAAATTATGTCATTAAAATTTACCTTAAATTTTACCTGAATAACTCTGAAAATCTCTTTTAGATCTCATAATTTACCTCCCAAGTAGCCTTCTTAAGTCTCTGACATCTCCATAACCCCTTAACTAATGGTAAATCTTAACTTTATAATCTAAAAATTAAACTAGTGCCTTCTGATAACTCAAGTTCTCATCTAAATCTAAATCTTGGACTTTTAAAACATGAGACTTATCTCTTACATATTTCTTCAACTAGGATATATAGAAGACGTCGTGGATTCTCTTTATAGTGGCAAGTAAAGCTAATTTGTAAGCAATATTTCCCACTCTTTCTAATATTTCATATGGGCCTATGTATTTAGGAGCTACTTTACCCTTCTTACCAAGTCTCAAAACCTGTTTGTAAGAAGCAACTCGAAAAATCACCTTATCTCCCACCTTAAACTCTATCTTTCTATACCTTTGATTTGTATAGCTTCTTTTACTATCCTAGGCTTATTTTATCCTCTATTTGATCAACTAGTCGGATTTATCATCCTCTGAGTCATCTCAAGCCCTACTAAGTCTCTAACAAATCTCTCTTTTTGATCTCATCCCAATATAGTGGAGATTTATAACTCCTAGCATAAAATGCCTTAAATATAGTAATCTGAATAGTGTCTGATAATAGTTATTGTAAGCAAACTCCATTAGGGGAAGTACCTTTACCTAAATAGTCTAGAAGTCCATACAACATACTCTCATTATATCTTTTAGAATTTGATTAACCGTCCCTAGCTACCCATTTATCTAAAGATAATACATTGAATTGAAATATGATCTGGTTCCTAATGCTCTTTACAAACTACCTTATAAAGCTGATAAAAACTTAGAGTCTCTATCTAAAATAATAACTCCGAGAGCCCCATAAAGTCTCATAATCTCTCTAATATAAAGTTAGTCTAGTTGATTTGTAGACATATCCTCTCTGATTGATAAAAAGTGAGCTAATTTGCTTAGTCTATCAACTATCACATAGGTACTATTATACCTATGTTGGACCTTAGGAAAATCGAAAATAAGATCTATAGAGATACTTTCCTATTTCCATTCTTGTATACTCATGGTTTACAATAATTTAGAAGGCCTCTGATGCTCAACTTTGACTTGCTAACAAGCCAAACTCTTAGTTATAAATATACTATGTCTTTTTTTATCCTTGACCACTAAAAGCCTTTCCTGAGATCTTTATACATCTTAACGCTACTTGGATAAGCTGAATAAACAGAACTATAAACCTCTACAAGGATTCTTTGACTCAACTCTACATCTTTTAGCACATAAACGCTACCTTTTAATCTTAGAATCATATCACTGATCTCAAAGTTAGGCATTGTACTCTATTTGGCCCTTGAAATCATACTTTGTACCCAACCATAATACATCTGCTAGTCTTTAATATCATCAAACAATATAGAAACAATCTAGAGTCTAGAAAACCCTGTTGTCACCATCTCAATCTCCACTCTACCAATATCTCTTTAAAGCTCTTTCTAAATAGAGATCCTCGATAAAGTCACTCCCCTACTCAAAGTATTAAAAACCATATTGGCTTTACCAGGGTAAGATTTCAATCTCTTATGATTTGAGTAGATATTGCATCTTACCCCTTATTAATAATATCTCTATATCTTCAATACAAACACTGCAGTAGCTAACTCTAATCATGGGTAGGATATCTCAACTCATAATCTCTCAACTGCCTAGAAGCATAAGCAATCACCCTATCTAACTGTATCAAGACAATACCAATCCCTTGTTGGGAAGCATTTATATAAATATCAAACTTTACTCCATCTTCTAGAAAGGATAACACCGGTGTACTAGTCAATCTCTATTTTAACTCTTAAAATCTATCCTCACACTTATCAATTCATTCAAATGGTACTTTTATCCTGTTTAAGGCAGTCAAGGGTCTTGCCAAACTCGAGAATCCTTTAATAAACCTATTATAATATCTAGCCAAACCTAGAAAACTCTACACCTCCTTAGCCATCCTTGGCTTTAACTAACTCAAAACAACATCAACCTTACTCAAATCTATTGAAATACCCTTTACTAATACCACATGCCTGAGAAAGGTCATATTACTTAATTAGAACTCACACTTAGTGAATTTGACATCTAGTTATTTATCTCTCAAATTCTAAGCTCAAATCTGAAATGCTCTTCATGTTTCTCTTTACTCAAGTAAACTAGGATATTATCAATAAACACCACCATAAATCTATCAAGATAATCATAAAATACTCAGTTCATCAAATTTATAAACATTGCAAGAGCATTAGTTAAACTAAAGGGTATCACCATAAACTTACAATGACCATAATGAGTCTTGAAAATGATCTTAGGTATATCTTTGTTTGCCACCCTTACATGGTAATACCTAGACTTTAAATCAATCTTAGAGAATAAAATTGCATCTCTCAATTGATCAAATAAGTCATCAATCCTAGATAACAGGTATTTGTTTCTCAATGTGACTTTATTTAGCTCTCGATAATCAATACACATCCTTATAGATCTATCTTTTTTCTTATTAAATAAAATAAATGCTTTTTAGGGTGAACAACTAAGTCGAATAAACTTCTTATCAGTTAACTTTTGTAGTTGCTTTTTCAACTCTTGAAGTTCAACTAAAGTTATCTAATACGAGGCCTTAGAGATAGGAGCTGTACTAAGGAGTAGCTTAATATTGAGCTCTAACTCTTTCTCTAACAGTAACCTAGATAAATTGTAGCATCCCAGGTTAGAAAGCCCTTAGAGGAAGAGTTTTGGGGTTAGAAACGAGATTCAGAGAGAGATTGGGAGCCTAGTAAAGTTCAGGGGTGAGTTAGTAAGTTTTCAAAGCCTGTGTGGCTTCGTGTGAATCCTTTCGGAAGGATTCGATCAGGCGAGTGAGCAGGAAATGGATTAAGTCCATTTTCCCTTGTGCACGCCCGTGCACCTTTGATGCACGCCCGTGCATGGCATAGTATATATAGTGAGCCGTGAGTAATTAGCCATTTTTCTCACCCACTTTCATTTCAGCCAAAGTTTCTCTCTTCATTTTAGTTCCTCCCAATCTTAGAGAGGAAATTCAGCCAGCGATTGCTCCGGATCAAGCTAGAGAGCATAGAGATTAGTTCGAAAAATAGTTTCAAAGGCAATGACGCGAGGTAATTGTTCGTTTACTTCCTCTCACATTTTTCCTAGCATGTTTGATGAGTTGTGATGCTTGGATGAACTTTATACATGTTATATATCATGGTTGTTGCATGAAATGTTGATTTTGGCCATCCTTGATCCATGCATGTTGGTTGTTCATGCTTTAGTGAGAGAAAGGTGATGCTTCCATGGTGAAATGCTTGATAGTTGATGCATGTGGAATTTGAATTCATTTATATGCTTGGTTGAGTGCTGGGAATGTGTATTGAAAGCTAATTTGAAATTGATTATGCATTGGATGAGGAATTGTGCATTTTCCAGGCAGTGCTCTTGTGAAGAACAAGACGCACGACCGTGTTCCTACATGGCACGGTCGTGTGCCATTGTTTTTCCAGGCACACGCCCGTGTGCACGCTGTGTGCACGGGTAGAAAATGCACACACACGCCCGTGTTGTCGTAGATACACGCCCGTGTACAAGGTTTCAGTGAAAATTCCAGTAGCTTGCACGGGTGGACGCACGACCGATGCACGGTCCCGTGCATCCAGACACACGCCCGTGTGCCCTAGTCATGCACGCCCGTGTGTGAGGCATGCACGCCCGTGTGCTTTGTCCCACATGCCCGTGCACTTGCAGTTTTTCAGAAAAAGAATTGAAATGAGAAATAAAGTATGGCAAATTTGCTTAATGACTAAAATGCTTCAGATAAGCATCAGATGAGCATGAATTCAGTTAATAAGCTACATATGCATACCATAGCATGACATGTAGCTTCAGATGGGATCAAGGGATCCGAATTCAACAGTATTCAGTATTCTAAACCTGATGTACGGGTAAGAGTATAGAGTGAACTTGAGGGGGCATTTGTGGGATTTAGCTTTCTGACACCAGTCAGAATGTTCAGCAGCATTTCAGTTTCAGCCTTCTGACACCAGTCAGATCGTATAGTATACAGATTCAGCTTTCTAGCCAGTAGCTAGACCGTTCAGCCCATATGGCTAGGATGCCGAATCCCTATGTTCACCAAGTCTGATCAGCGTAGCAGGTACCTTCGGGTACAGAGAGGTATTCAGATGCATGCATCCACAGTATTTTCAGTAGCATGGCATGACATACACATCATGACATGAATAATAATGATATCAGTGAATGAATGATAATTAGTAAAGCAGTTTCAAATTCCAGCAAGCGCATAGATGTATGAATAGGGCCGAGACCAGGTATGTTTGTGATTGTTTGTGCTTGCTTGGGTTTTGAGGGAAGTAAGGAGCGCTTACTGGGTGATCTTTATCACTCATCCTCCTCCTTCTTCCATCTTTTTTAGGTGTTCGTGTTGTCTCCGAGGAGCGGGTGGTTCGAGGCATGTGGGAGAGGGCCCACACCGCGATCTCAGTATGTATATATCAGTTTTAGACCTGTGTGGTCATTTTGTAAATGTGTTATGTAATCAGATGTACAGAAACAGTGTATATATATGATAAAGGCCATTGGGCCTATTGTACAGAACAACTCATGTATATTTCAGTTGATGTATTTCAGTTTAGCTTCCGCATATGTATTCAGAATCTATAGCAGGAACAATTTTACTTTATTTTCGTAAGATTCCTGTCTCGGGTACCTGAGTTTTCAGATTATTAATAAAAGCTCCCCGTATTATTCAGTAACAAGGGTACTCGGGGCGGCGGGTCCTACACAAATCCTTAGGAAACATATCCATAAACTCATTTACCATCGAAACCTCCTTGATACTTGGCCTAGATATACTCCTATATACAATATTAGCCAAATTCCTATATAATTCTTTTCTGAACTATACCCTTAGAAAAACAAACTAATCAGGGTTTAATTATAGTCTAACCTTATTCTTACAATTGATCTTTGCCTTATACCTGCTCAAGAAATCTATTCTAAAATCATGTTAAAATCAGCTAACCCCAATATGATCAAGTTTATCCTCAACGATCTATCCAAAATCTTAAACTCCTAATCTATCAAAACTCGATCACTCACCACTCAACCATCACCTGGTATCGTTATATAAATAATTCTATCTATCATACTAAGGGTTAATTTTAATCTCTCTACTATCCTTTTAGAAACCACAATCAATGAACATAAATAAATGAGCACCATGAAAAAGAAACTGACCAATCATTGAATGGGGGCTAGCCTCAACTTACTCTTGGCGTATTACAAATACCTTGGCTTTACCTCTACCACTTGATACATTTGTACCACCTCTTTAAGAATTAGCTTCTTTTTAAAATAATCTTACACCACCTCTATTAAACTTAACATCGATCTTGGATGGGCACTTAAATGGTATGTGCCTTGAGTTATGGTATCTAAAGCATATATCTCGTCTTGCCAACCACTTTCCAACATATCTCCTATTGCACTTAACATATAATAACATCTTTACTTTTCACTACTTATTCTTCTTGCTAGCCTCTTAAACTAGATGGGCTTTTTACCTCTATCTTCTTCTCTTTCCACTGGCCTAGTAAACATCCCCATCCTTTGAAGACATACCTTAAACCTCAAAGTTCTTCCCAAGGCCTTACTAAACCTCTATGGAAGAGCAACTCCCACTATCATGTCTCAAGTAATGGCAAGATGCTAACCATAAATGAACTTTTATGCTCTACTACTCCCAATCCTTATCAAACTAGGTATAATCAAACTAATGTATTAAATTAGATTACATACTCCCTGACTATGATTAACCATTGAATAAGCTCAATAAAATCATAAAACCTAGCGTAAACCATATTTATGCTTCTGTACTCCTCATCGAACAATCACATAAACTTACCCCAAGATAGGCTCTTCTTATCTACCAATATTTTTGCTAGATTCTATTATACTCTTGTGTCTTTTTTAAGCATATATTCTACATATATGATCTTTTCTCTGTTCAACATAGTAAAAATAACTATAACACTTTCTATAGCCTCAATCTATTCTTTTGCAGCTATTAGATCTCCAGTCCCACTAAACTTTGATAATTGGTGCACTATAGGTAAATTGTATATGGGATGAAACCTATTTGAACCATTAATACCCATTGTATCAGCCCCCCTACTCTAACCTGAATATTTGATCACCTTTAGCATTTAATCACTACTCCTTATCAGTTTTAGATGTCCACCTTTTACTAGCTATTACCAAGCTCCTCTGATTTGCCTTTGATAAACATTATCTCTTATCGACTCTTAATGGTCACCTTTACCCTATTGTTGGAAATTCTCTCTCATAATCTCCTTGACCATCTCCCTTAAATTCTCTGGCTGAAGAGTCACCTGGAAGTCTTAAGATTGCCTACTCTCTCTATTGGATCTCTTAGAGGCACTACTCTCTTTCTTTATAAATTTAGGTATATGTGGCCTCATATCTAAAATCACAACCATAAGAAAGGGTTAAGATCTAGAAATCATATTAAAACTGATACTAATACTTACATTAAGAGAGATATTAGCTCTAAAATCATGAAATTTTGAAAACAATGCACTTAATAACTCATGTTCTTAGAAAGATGGCTTAAATTTACTCTGACACCAAAATTGTGGCAACCTCTACTATATATTACAATTGTTATATTACTATATCATTATTTATTTAAATTATCTTTTCTTTTCTTTTTTTGTTTTCATTTTTTTAAGTAATACATAGTAGAAATCCCACACTTGTTAGCTATAAACATGCAGGCAAAAGTATTCATAAATTTATATATATAAAAAAGCAAAATTTTAGTATATTGAAAAATATCATAAGTATATACTTATGCATGAGATACACTGTATTGGTAGATATATATATATATATATATATAACATATATATATATATATATATATATATATATACACACACACACACACATATATTCCCTATTTACGTCATATGCTTAGTGAAAGTAAAGGCAATATGATCTTATGAGCCATATGATAACGCTATTCAAGCCAAAACTATATCCCCTCCATAACCATCTCAAGCTCTAACTCAACTCCTAACTCACCAACCTGAAAAGAGGAAGAGAATAATAGGCAATGAGTGACAAGTCATTGTATGCGATGTGTAAAACATGTCTTTATTGAAAATCATATCGTTGCCCTTGAGCTTGCTTTCAAAAATTATTTTTAAAAACATTGTTGTGATCTAAAGATCCTATAAATAATCATATCTAAAAAAGCTAAATAGGAAAGCCTCTGAAACCATCTACTATACTCATTAGATTGATGAATATGAGAATTTGACACTCTGGCCATGTAAGCTTAATCTTACAAAAGCTACTAATGCACAACTAACACTCAATTTCTAACGAGCTTGGTTAGTGCCTATGTCCAATTTTTAATGCATGTTGCTTTTCAATTTCTAATAGGTATACAAACTTATAAGTGTCCCTTCGTATTCAGTCCTAAAATGATGTCTAGAGTATTATATTTTCTATTTTAAAAATAAGAATTTAGATTTTTGTGAAATGCTTACATACATGATATCTTGTTTTCTTATCATAATATTAGATTATATACTCATTAAAACAGTTTATTTGGGGTTTATGCTTTATTCTATGATTTCTAGAGAATTTGCATAACACACAGTCGTGTAGGTAGGAAACACAATTATGCATAGCTGGCACTTGATCATGTTCCTTGCATGCACAAGCATGTAACTGCTTACTAGACACCAATAGGTCTAGCTCACATGATTCTGCTATTTGGAAGTAAGCATATGAACATAACCCCTTAGAGTACAGTCATGCTCTCAAGTTTTATAGTACACACAGGTAACTTCATATGAATATGATATCGTAGAAAATATAACTGTACAGACATGTGCTCACGGACACATGGTCATATATCTTACTTAATTTTTATAAAATCATATCTGGAAGCTTTGAAACCTGGCTAAACTCAACCAAATTCCTAATCACTTCAATCAAATGGCTTTACGAGAACATGCTTGTTTCAACAATACCATTGAAATCATAGTATATTCAACATAAATGTCAAAGTAAAACATGAAAGCATATATATATATATATATATATATATATATATATATCAAAGTTCTCAAGAAATTACTTCTTTAACATGTTTCTAAATCATCATCTCATCTTTCAACCATGTTAAACATCATCAAACATACATCCAACATCAACATGGCTCAAACAATAGAAAGAACATACTAAGAAATAGGGCAAAAAAGATAAGGAAATAGTTACCTATTGCTGTGGAACTGTCTATTTCTAGTTGGTGGTCTCTTTTTACTTGGATTGGTGATTATTGGCTGCTCTCCTTCTCTTACTGGATTAGGGGAATAGAAAGAAAAATTT
>JAJEJH010001865.1:0-15866 GCA_026122585.1 Anacardium occidentale
AGAAAGGAAAGTAGGGAGCGAGTGATAAATTCACCCAATAAGCGCTTCCTATCTCTGACCCTAAACCAATCCTCTTCGGAGGATTGCCACTTCATCACATACAACCACATACTCATCTAATAACATGATCTGCTTTAATCAAACTGCTGACTGGATACTACCTCATGTCAGGTCATAAATACGTATATATGTATACGTAAGCAACCTAGAATGAAGAGAAATCTGAGTGGTTTAACTCGACTCACTAATCTCTTTTACTGATACTCATTATCTTTTCTCTGTGACTATTCTGCTATTCTGCTGTTTGTGTTTTTTTACACGTTGTTTCATATTCTGTTCACTTACTGTTTCTTACTGTCTTATCATTCTCTGAATGATATGCAACTGTATATGTCATGTAAAGATGACATGCTATAAACATGCTGAAATCATAACTAGGCCTAGGCCTGTATACTGAAAATAGTTTTCTGAAAACTGTTAATTGAAAACTATGTTGTTGGATCATGGGATCCCATATCTAAAAATCTCATGAAAGCTTTATCTGAAAGCTATGCTAAAAATTGTGTACTCTGGGGTACCATGCTATGCTATGTAGACTGATGAATACAAAGATTTGATACCCTAACCATGTGAGTTTTCTATGTAAACATGTGCCATAAATTGTATAGGTCATGTGATGCCTCTGAATCTCATGCTTAGGCCTTGGCCTGAATACTGAACTGAGCACCTCGCGCTATACTGCATCTGATCCTCGGATCAGAAAACCTATAATCTACTAACTAAACACTTCGGTAAACACTAATACATAGGGCTAGTAATGAGCATATAGCTCCTGGTGCAATGGGTGTGCTGAAATTCACAAGTGCCCCCTCGTATTCACCCTTAAAATCTATGTTTTTCAACTGAAAACATGAATTCAGATCCTTGGATCCATTTCTGAAAACTCTGTATGGCATGCCATGCTATGCTGTGTATATGATGCATCATGTATTCTTATTTGAGCTCATGTTACTATTTTCTATCACTTGGATAGCTTTTACTGTGCATATTTATCATTTTCAAGCTTAATTTCTCTTTTCTACCGTGTGCACGGGTATGCACGAACTTGCACGGGATCGTGAGCAACTCGTGCATGTGTCGTGCATAGTTCTGTGATTTTCATACATTTTTCTCATTTTCTCTTGGTGCACGGGCGTGCGTGAACAACGCACGATCGTGACCCTTCAAATTAGGTCATGCACGGCTACGTGAACACGGTCGTGACCATGCAAAAAAGACAGTATGCATGGGTGTGCGCTATGCATGCACGGGCGTGCATCCTACTCTTCACTTCCATGAATGCTTGGAATCAACTCAATTCCCAACCAAAACTCATACCAAATGCAATATAAACATTCCCCACGTGCAAAACACTTCATATAAGCATATTTTCCCTTTCCACAACTTCAATTCATATACTCAACATCCAACCCATCACAAAACATATATAAACACATATATTCTCACACATCACATATATATATACATCAGTCATCATCATAATCATCTCAAATCATCATCAACACATAAGGAGGGCACCACAAGCATGCTGGAAACAAATCTCATGCATCGAAACATGCATCACACATAACATAACATAAGGAAAAGAGGTAGAAATCGCCTACCTCGAGACATGCTTTCTGTCACTACGAAATCACTAGCTCAAGCTTGATTGGATGGTCTTGGATGCTGATCTTCCCTCCTAGGGTTGATACTCTCTGAAATTGAAAGGTAAACTTTGGGTGAAAATGATTTGGAAACCGGATAAACTTAACTTAAACCAAGGCGGCTGAAACTTAACGCACGCACGGGCGTGCACCTCTCATGCACTGTCGTGTGCGGCAGGAAAATTACAAAAATGTCATTTTCCCGCTCTCGCATGCAAATCCTTTCAAACGGATCCATGCACAAGCCACCAAACTCTCGAAAATCATCTATTTCACCCCAAAACTTTCTCACAACCCTAGAATTCACAAAATTTTCAATCTAACCCCAGATTAGAAGCCTAAAAGAAAAAACAAACCCTGAGATGTTACAGCAAATTTCGCAAAAATTGACGACAAAGGTTTAGAAGGGTCAAAATTAATTTTAGACAAGGTTTGAGGAAGCGTAAAAAGATAGGACCTTATGGTGGAAATAAAAATAAGTTTGAAAAAGAAAAAACAAATCTTGGCCAGGAAGCATGAACTCTAGCTAGAAAAAAAAAAGCAACCAATCCTAAAACCTCAGCTTTAATACCATGATAATTAAATTGAGAAATTTGTAATTCTTATATATCTTTAAGGGAATCTACAAAAGACCTATATATGTATAACAAAACAAACTTAAAAAAGGAAATTCAATCAATCTAACCACCCTAGTTTAGCCTAATCAATCTAATTACTCTAATTCGATTTAATCAATCAATCAATCTAATCACTCGATTTAAGTTGTAAATTAACTTATAAATCATCCGTTAATTATACTAATTATATACATTAACAGGATGGATGATAATTGTGACCATTAGAGCTTTCAAACACTAATTGTTGGGATTGAATTTTAGGTTTTAAAAGTGTAAAATAACCTAAAAGTCATGTTTGAGATTTTGGTGAGTTTAAATGAGTAAAAATTTAATGAATTTGATTTTATACAAGTAACTTTTATAGCGATTATGATTTTTAACTTTGAATTATAAAGATTGAATTGTAGGTTTTTAAAGCTATAAAATGGTAAAATTATTACATTTATAACATTTAAGTAAGATATTAGAAGGGTAATTTTTAAAATTTTGGATGCTGAAACAGTGATTTTAGGTGGAATCAGGTTTTGTGTGAACAAGTATGATTTGTGCTATAAAAGTAAATTATGACAAAAACCTGGGGTGGGAAAATGAGAATCTCTCTCTCTCTCTCTCTCTCTCTCTCCATATTATATATTTAAGTTTAAGATATCGTTATCCGCCTCTTCGTCATAACATTAAATTATTGCCACATACATGTGCTCAAAAATAAAAAAGATGCTTATTATCTTTTGATTCAAACAGATTTTAGAAAAAAAAAATGGAAATGGGTTTGCAGTCTCTATGCCAGGCTAAGCTTCTACTTAGCTCTACAATCTTTCATTCTAAAGCCTGTCTTCTTTCTAATTCAATCCCTTTTCGGTCGTCCAAGACCAGCTCCTTTCTTAGAATCAAATCATCAAAGAAACACAGAAGTATTGGAGTAGTACATGCCTCTGAATCTGAGACCACCTCAACTGATACTGATGCAGAAAGGTGGCTTCTTGAACCTGTTGGTAGGTTACTATTCTGTACTCTCTTCTTTAAACATTAATTAGAACTTTGCTTTCATTCTTTCATTGTCAACAATAAATCGTAGGTGATGGAGATACAAAGCACATAGGTTATAAGGTTCCAATGCCAGATGCCTTGGAAATCACTTCTGTACGTAATTCTTATCTTGTGCCTTCTAACATACGGCTGTGTTATCTCTATTTGTACCAAACTATACTGAATTTTTCTTTTTGGAAATTTTGCAGAGTGAGGTCACGGTTGGCCGTCTTCCGGAGAAGGCAGACGTGGTGATTCCAGTTGCAACAGGTAGTTTTCTTTCTACAACTTTAATCCCATTTTCCACTTTTTTTTCAATAAATCCATGGTAGTCAAAATGGCTTCTTTTTCAGCTTATTTACAATGACATTCATACCTAATTCTGGCCAATTGATTCATGTAAAGTAAATAGTGTCTGGGTTGCACGCCCGTATTCAGAAGAAAGAAGGGGGTCTGTTGGTCACAGATCTGGACAGCACAAATGGGACATTTATTGATGAGAAGCGACTCAGGCCTGGAGTTGCTGCCACTGCATCGTCTGGGAATTGTATTACATTTGGTAAATTGTCTCAGTGTTTTTCCCAAGAAACAAACCACCAGAAACCTTAAATTACTAGAGAAATTAATGAGAAACATGATTTCTTTTACTGTTTTGTTGTTGGCTGAGTTATTGGTGTCTGACTTCGTAGTGATCCATCTTCAATGCCTCATTGAGTCATTTTGGTGCAGGGGATTCCCATTTGGCAATGTTCCGTGTGTCAAAGCTTGAGAATTTGGAAGAGTCTGAAGGTACGAGTGAAAGCCCCTCTCCGGGTACCGAAACAAGTTAAAACTCTCTGATATATGTATATATATTCATGTGATTTACAGAGGGAACTCTTCTGCTTAATTTTATGATGTTTCATAAACAAATCATATGTGTTGGCTCCAAGAATATTTTAGCATAAAATTTTTGACATTATTGTTATATACAAATATGAAATATCTTGTAAAAATAATTTTAGAAATATAACATAACCAGGGCTAAACAAAAATAAGGAACACAAGGGTATTTTGCTAATCTTACTGGTGGGAAGCTACTAGCATTTTAATTTCTCTTTTCTGCTATTTGTAAATTTTTATATTTAGCCTTGCTTAGCATTACGATCCGATAACCTTAGTGCATATACACAAGATTGAAACACTAAATAATTTTATTAAAATCCATAGCTCTCGAAGAAACTCAAAAACACAAAAAACAAAAGAAAAACACACTTTCAACTTAATAAAATGTTTGTGAATGAATGTGAAATACATAATCTAATAACGAATATGTATACAATTCTACAAATAGATTTGATAGTCCAAACCTACTCATATCCTTTTAAATGGGCGATGAGGATTTATCTTATAAGAGTATGAATTCTAGTACAATTCTAACTCTTTTGAGCTTTTAAAAGATCTTTTAGGCATATTTTTGTATGTTTGTAGGTCAAGTCTCTAAAGTACATATTGGGTCCCATACAAACTCAGGATTGGGTTAAACTTGATATTCTTTATAACTAATTATGTGATGCCCTCATTGCAGAGTTGCGTTATGAAACTCACACATTTTACTTCTAAACTGTCATAATTCACACTTAGGTTTTCAACGCGTTTCACAATCAATTAAGTCCTTCCACTTCACAAGATATTCATAACTTAGATTATAATTTTGTAGGCAAACTATCTTTGTGTTGAGAATAATCTTTATATCCTTGTCATAGGTGAAAATGGCACTAAATGACACTTGTTTAGGCTTGTTTCTCCCAAAGGTCTTTTATGCCTGCATGATAAAACTTCAAACAACTAACATGCAAGACATTGTAAAAGTTAAGTCTCGATGGTAGGCCTAATTGATAAGCAGAGTTTTTAACCCTCTTGACAATGTGAAATGTGTTCTCATAAATAATTATTTATGAAGAGAGCACATGGATTTGTATTGATTGGTCAACACATTCACAAATACCATGTCCTTGACAAAAAAAACTCCCTGCCTCCATTTACTGTTTGCCTATTTCTGTATCTTTTTAATCACCTTGTTTAAATATGACCTTACAAGATTAGTTTGCTCATGCTAGGTCTTAGAAACTTTGAGTATAGTTTAACTCTTCCCACTATAAGTCTTCGCAATGATATATAGCATAAAAGGTTGATGTTTCATAATTATCTTGAACAAACTTTAAATAATAGTTTCACTTCATCACTAGTTATTCAAAAACTATGAGATATCCAACAATCTCACCTAATCTTGTTAGTTAACTCTCATGAAATGTCTCAAATATAACTTTAAGAGTGTGTTTACCATTTTGGTTTGTCCATTAGCATATGGATAAAATCTTGTAGAGAAATACAATGCAGATCCTATGAATTTGAACAATTATATCCTAAACTTCCTTATGAACCATGAGTCATGATCAATTATGATGGATTGATGTAATCCTTAGTATTTCAATAAATGCATAAATTATAATTGAGTTATATGTCTTTGGCAGTATATATCTTTGGTGCCCCCATGAAGGTATTGTACTTTGAATATCAATTAACGACCAAAGTGATTGAACCACACCCTTCTAAAATTGGCAACATAGTAATGAAATTTATGCCAATAGTCACCAAGGTCTATCAGGTGTCAATAATGGCTTTAAGAGGTTAAATGTTAGCATGACTATGTGAATGACATGTAAAAGTGATAAGATTAGAAGGTCTTGATCTTTTCAACTCACCACACATGCTCCTAAATATTAATTTATGCATATTCAATGGAAAAAAGATTGAAAATGATATTTGTCATGGTAGATTATATATAGAAGTTGAAAGAAATTATATCTAGTTTACAAAAGGTAAAAGATTGATATATTTTATATGCAAACATGATAGACTAAAATATGGACATTAAATACATTGAGAGGTTCATTTTAGGAGTAGTTCATGCTATTGCATCAGTTCTACTATAAATTACAACTACATAATCTAGGGAATGTCAAACAAATTTAGACAAATGTGGATGATCATTCTAAGTATTTCTCATATGTTGTTGGAGTGTTTTTGTAACAACCTTTAAAGCTCACATTCATTTTGTAATTTGTATAGATATGTCTTCTTAAAGATGTTGTATCTCAAAATGTTATTTATTGTTGTAGTCAAATACAGTAATAATAAGATTTATCAAATGACATTTGATATGGGAGCCACATTTATATCAGTCTAATAATAGTTATTAGTGAGTTGTGAAAATATTAATGAAAAACATTTACAACCAAAATCGTTAAGTAACTTACAATTATTCCTTGAATATGTTGTTTGCATCTTCCTACATCATAATGTTTCTGGTCTTCCAATTGTCTATTCAAGGAGCTTTGATATTTCCTTTTACTTTACCAAACTTTTAAATTATCCAATATTGTATATCTAGACCTATAAAATCAAAGTTAACATTACTGATTTGACAAAATAAAAAAGCTAAAAATTTGCTTTAGTAATGATATATAAACACCAAATTTACCTAAAATGCTAATACAACTTCATGAAGGGCACCCTTATCTTTTTATTTTCTCAAGCCATGTCTTTCTTATACTATAGAGGAATCAATTTTCTCAAATTTTGTAATGAGATTCCAAATCCTTATATACCATAAGTTGTGATATTTTTTTGTCTTGATCACCTTTTATAAGTCAAACACACAATAATCTAACTTATGGACAATATAATACTATCAACTTCATTTCATCTCTATAGTTGTCTAACCATACAACCTTCTTAAAAATTGAGATGTAGTCACCATATGTCACTATCATCTTATTCAAAAAATGATTGTCATATTTTGTATTGATCTAACAAGGGAAAATATCTAGAGAGATCGATGTTATGATTGAATCTTAGACTATTTCCTACGACAAATCTATATCAGTTGAACCACATGTCTATTCTGTTCAAACAAAATCAAAACTTATCAATTGGATTTCTGTTACTAATTTGTCATAGTTATATTAACTATGTCAATACACTATTAAATCTATTTAGAGTTGTCTAACTTTGTGAAGGCTTAGTAGATTTTCTTAAAGTACTTGTTTTTCTTGCCATTTGTTTTTTTTTTTTTTTTTTATGACCTATAAACCCTTACCCATACTTGTTGGTTAACCGTAACTAATCGGATAGGATAAACTCAGAGACTTATGACCACCTAAATCTATAGCCATAGACTAGATAAATTAGAGGTTATTAGCTTCATTATAGTTATAGGCATTCTTGCTGTATATTACTATATTGGCTTTTATATAGATTAATAATAATATAATTTTAAATAAAAGAATTAATATCCCCTAATAATACACAGCAGAAATACCTAAAGCTGAGCTAAAATATGACAATGGAAGAAGCGTGTAATAAACATACATGAATATGGCCCAAATTTTCTTTTATATATGAAAAAAGTGTATACATAGTACGTATGTGTATATACATGTACATATACTATACTACCACATGCAAGTGAAAAACTGTGAAAGCATGTAAACCATAAGCATGCTGCAAAAACTGAAAACTAAAGACTGGATCCCAACCGACAGTCATATCCTTCTCTCAGCTCTCACTGTACTGACCTGTAAGAGAAAGAAAAGTAGGGAGTGAGTGATACATTCACCCAGTAAGTATTTCCTATCTCTAACCCTGACACAATCCTCCTCTAAAGATTCTCATTGCTATCAAAGCAAATTGTAAAACATACATATTTAAAAGAAACCAAACTAGTTCTTATGTGTGCTATTCTAATATCCATATTATGGCATTCATGTTCTGTGATTCACGTACTGTTACCTGATTTTTATGTATTATGAATGTTTACTATATGATTATTTCTAACTAATTAATCATAAACTGATTCATGTTCTGCTGTGTATGTCATGTGAAGATGACATGCTATGAAATATACTAAAATCATGTCTTACCCTTGGCTTATTTACTAAAAATATCTTTTTGAAAACTGTTTCACTAAAATACTGCTATTAGACTCGAAGATCCTAAAGTATCTGAAAAATATCTGATTTAAAATACTGAAATCTATGTATCTAAAAACTGTATCCAAAGATACCTATTGCACTACACAGACTGATGAATACAAAGATTCAATACCTTGGTCATGTGAGTTTCCTATGTAAACGCATGCCAGAAACTGTCTAAAACACGTGCTACCTTTGAATCTGAAATTTGAGTACTGATTTATGCATAAAAAACTGATATCTGAATCTGAGTGCAGAGCATTGTATACTGATCATCAAACCCTAAGTTGTTAGTTGAATGCACACCAGCATATGTCTATATATAATGGTTAGTATAGTCATAGACTCTAATGTTGGCTCTCATAATCGGGGTTTGCAGAAACTCACAATGCCCCCTCATATTCACCCTTGAAATTGATGTTTGGATTATCATATTTTTCTACTGAAAACATGCATTCGAATCATTTGATCCCTTTTTGAAAATACTGTATGACATACTATGTCATGATATGCATATGATACATCATATATGTTATTCTGGCTTTTTTATAATGGATAATATCAATTATATTGAATTCACTGTGTATTATGCTTACTTTATACTTCTTTTCTCATTTCTGCCTTCTACACTCTATAAATTGACCATAGAATTATACATGCAATTGATGCTTATCACTTATGCACGAGCGTCCATAAGTGATAAGCGTCAATTGCATGTATAATTCTATGGTCAATTTATAGAGTTTTAGGGGTGATTTGACCATTTTACCCTTATTATGTGTATATTTCGATATCATGGGTTTTTATGTTTGGTTTTGTAGGAAATATTGATTTTGATGTGATTTCAATGAAAATCAAGTGAAAAAAGACACTTATGAAGGACTAATCGAATGTTTGGCTTTAGTTCAAAGAAGAATAAGTGACTAGAGCATAAATAGGGAATAAGAGCAATGTGAGCCACAGAAGAAAAATAAGGATTTTCAATATGTTTAAGTTTTGTAATGAAAAAGTAGTCTTCACCAAAGACATCTCAAGCTTTTCAAAAATCTATTATGCAAAAAAATCGAAGTTCGTTTGCACCTTCAACCATTGTCGTAAATTCAGGTCTTCTTGGTGAAATTTTATGTCTGATGACTAAGCACTAAAATGGTCATAACTTGAGATTTCAAAGTCCAAATTAGATGATTCAAAAGTTAAATGAAACTAGACATCCAGGTTACAACTTTGATTAAGACCAAAATTTCATATTCTAGAAGCTATATGTCGTGGAATCATGTCATAACATAGGAGATTGTAGGAAGCACATGAAAATTCCAGAATCTACATGTTGCGATATCATGCTGTAGCATGCTTAGTAGAAATAGGACAGAAGCTCCATGCCATAGCATCATGTGGTGACATGGCTTAGCAGTAGCCTAGGCAGAATCTTCATGCCACAGCATGGGCACTTTTCAGTAGAATTTCATTGTGAGTGAAATTCTTCCCTAACCTTAACTATATATATTATATTGTAACTTTAGTAAAGTAAAGAGTTGGCCTAAGGGAGTTTTTGAGATATTTTTTAAGCACTTTTCAGATATTCAAAATTTAGTTTTGGAGACTCAATCAAAGGCTATTTGGATTGCAATTGTGAGACACTTTTTTATCAGATTTCAATAAGAGATTCGACAATTCATCGGGTTCCATTCTTATTCTCTATTATGTCTTATTTGAATCTTGTTGTTCATTTGTTTTTTATGATGAACTAAATAATTTTTGCTAAGGCTAGGGCTAGCTAATTCATGAATGTGTAGTGGTTTTGATTTTAATTTATAAACATGTTATTTTATGTGAGTTTGTATTATAGACTTAATGTCTATTGAAAACTTGACCACTTTTTAATAGGATTTTTGTTGTCTAATTGAGACCGAGAGGTGATATTGCATAAAAACAGTGAGAATACGAACCATGAGTTAATCGAATATAGAGATATATTGGTTAATACATGCAATAGTCATAGGCACAATAGGTTTATACTAAAAGCTAGTGGATTTCATAAAATTTAAGACATTTTCATCATTTAAATAGAGATATTTAGGTTATTAGATTTTTAAGTAGAATTAATATTATTTGAGAAAGAATATTGATCAATTTAGGGAATTTCGTTGTCATATGAATAACATGAGATACTCAATCGTATAAAAACCCTACATTGTAATGAATTAGTGAACTTGAAGTCTTAGCATCATCTCACATATTGCTATTCAATTTATCCAAACATGCTTATTAATTATTTTATTGTAGTTTGGTTTTAGTTTTTAGATTTATTTTCAACTCGTATTAGATAGTTTAGATAAAGTTAAAAGTGGTGTCATCTTGGTACTTGTTTACGCAATCTTGTGGATACAACACCCTGAACTAGTACACTTGTTAGGAAGTTAGGGTTTAAACTTTAAAGCATCAATAAGCTTGCACGGGATGTGTGCTTGTCATACATGCAAGTCGTGCTAGATTTTGTGATTTATCATGTTTTCTTATTTTCTGCTTATGCATGGTCGTGACATATTCATGCACGATCGTGACTTTTCATTAATTGATCGTGCACGGGGTCGTGAACACGATCGTGACCATGTAAAACACAACATACACGAGTATGCGCTATGCGTGCACGATTGTGCATCTTGCTCTGCTTCAACATGGTTGACCTAATCATGCTTATTCCCATTTAATTTTCATACCAAATGCAAATCAAACATTATCAATCACTTTTTACCATCCAAACACTTCATAATCACAAACATATTAAGGCTATAATATCAATTCTCATATTTCATCTCTCAAACCATCTCAAAGCATGCATATACATACATAAAATTATACATATCAACCATACGTGCATAATCATCATCATCTCAAAATCATCAAACATGCAAGGAAATCTCATAAGCATGTTGGAAACAAGCTTATAATTAAACATGACAAACCTATCATACAAAGGAAGAGAGGGAAAGAGGTAAGAAACACTTACCTCTAGTCATGGCAAGTAAGCTTCTCTTTCTAAGAAAAATCTTACTCTCTAGCTTCATTGGAAGCTTCTGGACGCTTGTCTTCTCTTCTAGGGTTGTTGGTTTCTGAAATTTGTTAAGAACCTTGGGTGAAAATAAGTTGGAAATGAGATAAGATCAACTTAAAACTAAGGCGGCTAATTCTCATTGCACGCACGGTCGTGCGCCTCGACATAGACAATCGTGCATGGCTTGAAAAATGGAATCTTCCACTTTACCGTGCTTACATGAAAAATCCTCTTAACAGGACTTATGTAAAGGCAACCTAACTCTGGAAAAACATCTATTTCACTCATAATCTCTCTCACAACTCTAGTATTCTCATCAATTCTTATTCTAACCCCAGATTAGTTCCCTGAGATGTTATAGTAGTTTGAACATTAGCCACCTTGGATGACCCCTGCCCTTTACTACTAAGTTAAACCCTTAAGGTCTTTTCTTGTCATTTAGTCTTCTCCAAATCTCGTCATCTTGTGTTTATGCCCTTTGATAGTCATCTAGGTTATAAAGTAATAAAAAATTGGGAATCTCTCAACTACTTTACTAGATTGTCTCATATAATTCCCTATTTCTCTTTTTTACTTCTTTCTTTTTTTCTTTTCATCAGATGTTTTTTTTTGCAAACAAAACATCCAAAAGAATCATTAATAATCATCAAAATATGAGCAAATAGAAACATACATCTAAAGAAATAATATAAAATGTTAAATAAGGTTAAATTTTAAATATTTATGATTGATTTTACACAAAATAAACTAATGAAAAAATATAATGAATTATAATTATATTCAAAAAAAAAAAAAATTCAATCATAATATTCAATTCATGTCTCTACTGAATCATATTAATCCATTCAATTTGCATAAGAGCAAAATTATATGGCACAAAATTTACTTGCTGTCATATATAAAAAGATTTTAAGCCTTTAAAAACTAAATTAATAAATTCATCTATGTAAATAAAAATTATTGCAAAGCACAAAAAAGTATAGAAAAGCCAAAAAAAAAAAAAAAGTACAGAAAAGAATGGGTATTTACCTTGTTGATGAAGAGAGAACAATGAACCCTATACCCTTCCTGTAAACAAGTAAAAAAATTTTTGTAGAAATGTAAGTTGTTTTAATTAATCAAATGAGGTTATACAATGAAAATTTTAAATTAAACAAAAGTAATATGGTAATATATTTAGTTAAAATAACTTATGAGCATAGTGCTTATAAGCACTAAAATGAAAAACTAGTCACCCCAGTTTATTTTTTTGGCTTATAAGCCCCAAAAATAACATAAAATAAAAAATCGGCTTAATTTAAGAGTTTATAAACTGATTTGACTAACTTATAAGTAAAGACAAACACCTCTTAAACCTATTCAATCTCTTTATGTCACTCTATATCTTATAGAGATTTTTAAGTTTATGTGTGTTGCTAAATCTAAATATTACTCAACTTTTACAATTTAGTTAAAATATTAGTCTTAAAATATATTTTCCAAATGTAAAAAGAAAATTTAGAAAAAATTTTAAACATAAAAAAAAATTATTAAAATTATGTAATATTCATTAAAAATTAAAATTAAAAAGATCATAAATTGTTTTTTAATTATAAAAAGCCCAACAAGTTAAGAAAAAATTCTTAAAATTATATAATTCCTAGCTTATTTAATTGTTTTGAAAATTTGTTATAATTTTGGCAACTTTATTAAAGAGATATTAATTAAAATGATCATATTTGGAGGGGCTATAACAAATAACAAACTCTTTTTGGACTAAACCTTTATGACTTGGGAACTTAATTTGATACCATTTGCCCTTATCCCTACCCTCAGTACAAAAAAGCTAAAAACATTATTTGTATTTTTGTTAAACAAATAATCTCATATAGAAAAATCTCACCTAAAAGAATGAATTGAAGGAAGAAAGAATGGTTATCAAGGTAAAAAAGGTCAATAATTGTTAGTATTCTCATTTAAACTAAATGTACTCTTGTATTGTTATGAATATGGGAAATTTTGATGATTTTGTCATCATGATTGAATATACAAAAGTTTAATGTTCATGTTAGACTTTCTATTGTGGAATGTAAAAGTTTAATATGAGGATGTAACTACAAAATTTAAAAGTACGAGGGTTGAAGATATTTTAGATTAGAGATTTTAGGGTATAAATATGAAATTTATAAGCTAAATGATAAATAAAGTTTAGTCTTCCCCCAAAACTTTCTTATGGCAATTGAAACTTCGAGTTAGAAAATAAGTGCAAGATTTAAAAAAAAAAAATAAGGGGTATAAAACATTTTCATACACGTTTTAAGGACATTACGGCTGGATTCTAACCGAATCAAATGCGAACAGGCACATGTTCACGTTTGGGCTCGCTTCATATTGTTCGAATTCAGATTCGTGTTTGTCAAATATTTTATAGTAAAGTTCGTATTCGTATTCGGTTCATATAACTAAGTTCATATTCGGTTCGTATTCATATTCGTATTCGTATTTGGTTCGTATAATTCGTTTTTATATTTATTAAAAATTATAATTAATACAAATAATTAATAAAATATAATTAAACAATTTTTATTTTGAGTTCAGGTTCATGTTCAGTTCGCATAATTCGCATTCGGACTTGTGTTCACTGAATTTTTAAATTACAGTTCAGGTTCGTGTTCGTGTTTGGATTCGTTCGGTTCATTTTAGGCTCATTCGAGCTGAATAAATGAATCCAAATATATTCGGTTTGAATCCAACCCTAAAGGACATACATGCAAAAAACTAAAGCTAAACATCAAAATGGGTTAAGGGGTGGGGGTACGGCAAAAGGGTGTGCTAAAAGCATGAATTTAAAGCTGAAGGGTTGTAATGTATGATGTTGGGGTATAAATGTGTGATTCCAAATTATGTGGGCATAATGAAATTTTAAAAAGCTTAGCATTTTACACTAAACTTATTAAGTTTAGCACTAACTGTCAGGTTTTATTAGGTCTAACTGTTTAGAAGGCTAAGTGTAAGATTTTTTAAGTTAAGGAGCTATTTGGTAGGATTTTGTGGGTGTGTATGTAAAATTTTAAAAGTAAAAGGGTATATGATTTTAATTTGCTATGAAATTTTTATACAAATTTGCAAATTACATGTTGAAGACTGTTGGAGCCCCTGTCATATATTACTATACATTCTATTAGTATTATCAAAGAAAACTCATATAGTTGATATTATTTAATAATATTTGAAACATACATAACACTGTACATCACATGCATTAACAATACAAAGTGTGAGTCAACAAGTTATCTGTTGAAAACTAAATATATACATATACATATATACAAAAGTTGAAAACTTGGATGAAGACTTGCTCAAACTATATCCTACTCCCCAACCATTTTGTGCTCCAGCTCAACTTCCCTGAAAACACTAATTTGTAAGAAAGGAAATTAAGGGAAATGAGTGACAAGTCACTCAGTAAGTGTCTTCCATCTCTACCCTTGAGTAGACTCTACTTTGATCTATCCTTGTGACTCATCACAAAACTCTAAGCTTTCTCTTTCTTTAAATCCCTTAGCTTAATCATATCTTTAGCCTAATAGACTCTACTTAGTCTATTACTAGTCTAGTTGTTTATCTAAAGAACTTAATTTAGTTATTAACTAGATCTTATACACTATTTCCTTGCTCCAACTTATCTTATTGTTCAAGTTCTACTTCGTGCCATGTTATAAGTACATAGGCGGATATACGTATACAATACAAAATAAAAAGGAGTCTAGACTAATACAACTTAATACATTCAACTCTTTTTTTTATATTCATTATTCTTTTCCTTCTTAATTCATATCTAAGATCTAAAGTACTTTTGATTTCTTTATGGGTCTTTGCTGAACTTTTTTATATTTTTACTTATAATGTATAACATGTAATTTTTCTCAGTTCTTTAGTATTTGTTATTCCTGGCTTAACTCATTTATAATATTGTTGTCTATATTCTGATTCATGTCATACTATGCTATATGGTGATATGAAATGTGCTGAAAACATATATTTGCCTTTGGGCTTGTTTATTGAAAATCTTTGTTGAAAATATTGTAACTGAAATACTAAATAAAAATGTAACTAAAATCTCTTTGTATTTGAAGACACCTGTTGCACCAATCAGGTTGATGAACATAGAGATTCGATATTTTGACCATATGAACAGAACTATACTAACGATATGTAAGTAAGCTGAAAATATATTTTACTATACCAGTCCTTGGACCAGTAAGTAGGAATCTAATCATATCAATCGCGGTCAGTAAACTGAAATCTCACATATGTCCCCTCGTATTTACCTTTAATAATTGTCTCAAATATCAGGCTTTATGCTGAAAACTTATGTATATGGATCACTTGATCTTTTTTTGAAAATACTGGTTTGACATGTCATGTCATGTAATGTCCATCATGTAGGATATCTTATTATTTTTCTTTG
>JAJEJH010001866.1:0-15838 GCA_026122585.1 Anacardium occidentale
TATAGGATATATAAAATAGGAATATAATTTTTATTTATTTATTTATTTTTGCTTTTGCTTTTACTTTTATTTTTAATTTTTTAATTATTATTATTTTTATTATTATTTTGTTTTTATATTTATTTTTAATGTGTGGGTGATTTATTTTCATGGTACTATATCGCATGATAATTAAAATGAAACTAAATTAAATTCGCTAATACATTTAACAAATAAACCACGTAGTGGAGGTTGATTTTCGAACAAAATGACATAGATGCCTAATATCTTCTTATTGTCATATCCGACTCTCTACACTCAATCTATTAGATATGTGAAAAATGATTGAGTCATCTACAAATGATTCATAAATCACTCGTCATCACCAATATATACTTTTCTGAAGTAACATTCGGATGCCAATGTTATAAACTCCATAACAAACTATAAACCTATTGTACACTCCTTTTGACCACGTTTAAAGCAATTAAATAAAAGTGGTAAGTTTGTCTTGACTCGGTCGATAAAAACCGATGCCACAATGTGTGATATTTCACAATAAAATATTGCTTTTGATTTATGTGTTCTAGATTGTGGGTTAGACCATCAAGCTCGAGGGGTTTGTCGGTCTTAGCAAAACATGGGTTGAGTTCTTCCAATTAGCCAAAAAAAAAGGCAAAATATAGAATTTGACTTCTTGATTCAATATACCAAAACTATAGGGCCTAAAGGAATTTTCACATGCTTTTCTTTTACAATCTTGAAAGCCCAAAATTGGTGCCTCTTTTGGGCCTGTTTGGACCATAAAATTGCGTACACAAGTTCAAATATATATATATATATATATAAATCTAAAACCTTTCAATTAGGGTGCATCTCTTTTCCTTAATTTCAACTTAATTAGGGTTTTTGTTTAGACCACTTTTCTTAAATTCCATTAAGTAGGGTTTCTCCAATTTCTAAATTAGGTTTTTTGTTCACACCCATTTTCTCAAATTCAATTTTTTTGAGAAATTAATTTAAATAACTTATTTTAGTGCACCTACAAACAATATTAATTAACTTTTTATGAACTATACAGATATAATCGACACCCTAATTTAATACTTATTTTACTTTCTTTATAAAAAAATAACTAGATTTGCCCAATCACGCTTGAAATTATGTATATATTTATCGTATTTTTGTCTCTTAATAATTCTATAGTAAATTTTTTCAAATATTTTCTAGATCAGAAGGAACCACTATATGGCTACTACATGTTTTTCATTCTTTCAATCTTATCTTTGATTGCTTTTTTTGAAGTCACAGAGAGAGCTAGTGTTTGTTATCTAATAATTGTTTCATAGATCTCTGTGCACATTATTCATAACATATTTAGAGTCATCATTCATTATACATAATTTTTGTTCACCACAAAATTTGGAGTTAAAATATTTTCGATAAAATACTAAATTTTTAACTTTATCCATATAATTCATAGACTTTTGGGTAATATTGTTTAGTCTCATTAAAAATATATTATTTTAATTATTCTTTTTTAAAGTTTTGATTCATCTTGTCGTATGATTTTCTTATGTATAACTATAGTAATGTATTTTTATAAAATAAATATATATTTGAAATAAAAAATCAACTATTTAGAAGTTTGAGAGTTAGGGTATATCATAAAAATTGAAAACGAATATATAAAATAGAGTATGAGTATATTTAGAAATTATTATTTTCATTTTTATAGATAAATTAACAATCTATTAGCTTAATGTGATTTTAAAATCACCTGAGATTAAAAAAAAAAAAAAAAGTGTAAGATCAACAAATATAATATAATTAAGTGAATAAGAGCAAAACCCATTTTTTAAACAAAATTTAAGGTGCAAATTTGAATCAGTTCATATCGAATATAAAATTAAATTTAAGTTTTAATTAGATAATATTGAATTAGCTCTTTTATATCAAGTTGATCTCAAATTAAATCATATATATATTTGACACAATTAAATTCAATCAAATCTTAGGATTGGTCAAAATGGTGAAAGGAGTGACTTATTTTCTAATAAATCAGTGTTCATTTTGTTATACTTGTTAATATGCAAGTATAAAATATTATTAAACTCAAACATCCATTTAAATAAAAATTGAATCAGGCCTTAAAAGGTGATAAAATTTTTTAATTTTTAATTTTAATTTTGAATACAATTTTAGTAGGCTTAATGAAAAATGTATAGCAATATTTTATGTATTAAAAATGAGTATAAGTATGAATACAAATATTAATACATCATCATGTAATTAAATAATTTATATATAAAAATAAAATAATACACAATTTGGCTGCCTCCGTAGATTCGGGAGGCCAACTAGGTGGCCGTTCTGGCCACTTGGTGCCATTTGCAACGGCCACCACAACCAACATGGCGACCACCACAATCAGCATGGCGACAGTGATTGATTTTTATTTCTTAAAATTTAAATATGTTTTTTAGAATTTTATAAAATTTTATAAATATTGTATAATTTTTAATATATTTAAATATTATTTTATATTTTTATTATAAATTTTTGTTAGTAAATATATTTTTGTCATTTCATAAGATAAGTTAATGAAATTGGATAGAAATTTGATGAATGGTGGGTGTTTAGATTTTTAAATGTTAGTGGGTGAGAATTTATCCTGAAACCAAACTATAGGTGGAAACAAGTCATTTGGCCTAAATAAAAGTATCATTGACATTTTCTATAAATTTTACTTTAGAAATTGGTGTAGAACAAGGTGAGTAAATGTTTACCATCGTCTCCATCCCACTATTTTTTTTGGAATTTGTTTTTATTTCGATCTCTAATTATATTTTTATGTAATTAAATAATTTTGATTTAAAAATAAAATAACGTGTAGAAGACAACAGAGATGAGTGACACAGAGATGATTATCTCCATTGTCAAATATATAGGATTAGACACATCTCTATTCTCTATCCGCGAGAAGCAATTCTCTTCTTACCCCTCAGCCTATCGTTATCATAACAATGAAATTATGATAAATAAAAGTGTAATTGATATCTTTTATAAATTTTACTTAGAAAATTGGTGCAGGAGGCGAGTGAATGTTTACCCATGTCTTCACCCCACCCTTGCTTTCGAAATTTGTTTCTATCCTCATTTCCAATTATATCAGGGAATCCCCTCTTTACATAAAATAGGACAAAAATTCTATTGTTTACGATTAAATTAAAATTTTTATTCCATGAAATGATATATCAATATTCATATCCCTTATTCATATCCCAGCATTAACAAAAATTTTATGCTCCACTGACTTCAAAGTGCATAAATAAGGAATAAAGAAGATGGGCCAGCATTTTGATTATGATTTTAAGTCATTCAAAATTCTGACGACTTCTCTAATAAATAATTATTTTGTTTACTTTTTATTTTTATTTATATATATTTATGTTGTGAAATTTCAATGGCTCCCGAGACTTGTGGCTAAAATTCATTTTCTTCGTCTTTGTCAATGCATTTTCCGCTGTCTCCATAATTTATTGAAAATGAAAGGTCCCATTGGCATTTATTTTCTTTTTCGGTTATTTTTCTTCTCAATTTTAATTAAAATTCATAAAATATGTTTTTGGTTCGAGATTTTTTTAAAAAGCAATTTAAATAGTTAAACATGTTTTTGTGTAGTAATGTATTTGGATGATGAAATATATTTTAGCCTATTTTTATTTTATATAATAAGAATCGTGTATGTATCATGTTATTTTTTATCATCAGTCGATAATACATAATTTTGAGTTTTATATAAGATAAACTACGATAATGCTAATATTGTATTGTTTTATGTGAAAATGAGAGAATTTTAAAAATAAGAGAAATTTTAATATGATTTATTCTGTTACTTGAGAGTAGATCTCTCCGTTGGTTAGATTAGATCTAATTTGGTATAACCTGTTATGTCTAGGCAAACACAACCTAGACAATTAATAGCCCCGTAGGTTGTGCCTTGATAGACTTTTTTGCTAGCTAGTTTGCATGCTTTTGGGTCGATTGACAAAAAAAGTTTTAAATATATTTTTCAGATTTTTTATGTCGAACCAACCCATAAGCCTTTCTTGCAAGCCCCAACACTACTCACCTTAAAAGCATGTCTTGGCACGAATGTAATTTTGTGGGTCATGCCTCCTTGAGCTAGGGTTAGGACCAAATTAGACATATAAGGGACTAAGACTAGGCCTAGGTCTGGGTCGAATGTTGACCTCATCAAAGAGTCCCTAGAGATGATAAAAAAGAAAAATCATTGATAAAGAATAAGGGTTGCTAAAGATGATGAAGAAGCAAAATCATCAATAAAAAAAAGTTGGAGAAGAACAAAGGTTGTTAAAAAAAAAAAAGAAAAATTATTGAAAAACATGAAAAGTTATCGAAAAAGATGAATTTGTTATTGAATTTCTAACAACTTGTAAAATATTAGTAGATTCAATACAAACTCAAATTGAAGTTGTTCTAACTCAAATTCGACTCATTTTGAGTATAACACTAAACTAAAATTGAGTTGGATTAGCTCATATCTAATCATAACTTACGTTTGAGTTGATGTATAGTATCACTTGAGGTAGACATGACAGGAAGATTAGATAAGCCCGTGGCCCAATCCAAACCCCCCATCTTTAGCACAACCCTCAAGCATGTTGGGTCTTAGGGCAAGACCTACAAGTCAGCTCGAAAAAAATTAAAAAAATATATAAACTGACGAGTTGGTCCACTAAGGGACCATGAAGACACGATCTATGAGTTTTAGGTTATAACCCGAGTGAAGGCACGATCTATGGGTCTTAGGCTATAATTCGAGTCTTGCAATTCTAATGGCCAATTGAGTTTGTTAGACTTTCCAATTGGTAGGCCTAAGCCTAGTTCTTACCCATTGTCATGCCTAGTCAAAGAGTTCCCAATAAAATAAATAAATATTGTGGAAAAAGTAAATAATATTATTAACAATATAAACAATATCATTATATGAATAAACAAATTAAATTAGAGATAAATTATCGAATTGAATCTTTAATTCAAATTCAACTGATTTAAACTAAGTCAGTTTAGATTGGATCCATTTTTGACAGAGTTATACCAATCCAACTATTATACTGATATCACTAAACAGATCCAAACGAGAATCTTAGCCAAAACTTGTCATCTTTCCTGACCTTTTTCTAAGCACAAGGTCAATGCTGAGGTAGCAATGGTAGTCTGAAAATTACAGGATCATGCAGCCGTGCAGGAGTCGATAACTTGTATTGGAAGTCATCTGAGGCTAACTTGGCAAGCTGTAATCAACAAAGCTGGTTGGTTCCCATGATGAAGCATGAGAATTTTCACGAGGAAGCAGCCAAACTAAGCAAATATTCCTGCCCTGTCTCTAAATATTCAAATCGAATATTTTTCCCATATATATTCCGATCTTTTTCCAGATTTATTAATAGAATTTGATTCTATTTGAGATGAAATTATTTGTGATGGCAAGTAGGAGTAAGATTTGAATTGAATTAAAATCAAATTTAGTTCAATTTAAGTTTAATTTAGTTTAACTAAAAATCAAGTTTAAATTCAGATATGAGTTTATTAAACCCAAATTTAATTCAGATATCAATGACACTATTGCTGGACGTGGATATTTCTCTGCATGGGCCATCTCTTGTCTCCTCCGTTTCTTCTTCTTTCAACACCTTCTTCATCTCCAGCTGCCCTCTTCTTCTTTATATATATCTACTCATTCTTCATCTTCCAAATAAAATAGCCTCCTAGCTCCTCTTCTTCAATTTCTTTTGAGTTTTTTGGAGCTTGATCGTTGTCCCAGAGCGGCAGCAGAATCGTTTCAACCATGTCAGCCGCCGTAGCTGCAGCCGCTGCCTCCGCTTGCTACTCCTCTACAACCACCACTTCTCGTAGTGAGAACAACCAACCCCACCGACAACAACAACGCCATTCGGTTTTATCTTCACTATCAGTCTTCTCTCCTTCTCCGCCGCTGCTGTTACCTTCTTTCAGTCGATACGAGACGCAGAAAAGGCGAGACTGGAACACGTTTCTGCAGTATCTCAGCCAGCACCGGCCACCGCTGGCTCTGTCGCGTTGTAGCGGAGCTCATGTGCTTGAGTTTCTCAAGTATCTCGATCAGTTTGGCAAAACCACGGTGCATGCTCAGAATTGTCCCTTTTTTGGGGTCACCCAAGCGCCCGCTCCTTGTCCTTGCCCACTCCGCCAGGCCTGGGGAAGCCTCGACGCCCTTATAGGGAGGCTCCGGGCCGCCTATGAAGAAAACGGCGGCCGGCCAGAGACTAACCCGTTTGGGTTCCCCGCTGTGAGGCTTTACCTTAGGGAGATTAAAGATGAGCAGAGTAAAGCTAGAGGGATTGGTTACGAAAAGAAGAAGAGAAAGAAGGCACAAAATGATGAACAAGCTCATTTTGGATAATTACTGTTATTATTATTACCATCATGGTTGATGTTGGGGAGCATTCCATTCAAACCGAGATGATTCTACGATTAACTGGAGATCAGATCCAAATTAAATTATCTCTCGTTCAAACTAGTGTATGATGCCAATAAAGAAGATAATAAATAAATCGATATTGAATTGAATTGTTGAGTTAAAATTTCAATTCTGAATCAATTTGTTTGAATTGAATTATAGATTCAATTCAACTTAATTCAAATAATCTATTCCCATAATTGTCGCTGTCAAAATTGGATGATATAAACATGAAATATGTTGGATGGAATGTATGCATTTGAACCATTCATGGATGAATTTCAATGGATTATGATGATTTTTTTCAAGATTAATGGGGAATTTTTCTGATTTGACATTATTGATTTAAATAGATTTTCTGTTGTGTTGTTGCCATTATCAACCTAGAATTTCGAATATTTGACCTGAAAACAGTACAAAATCCACTAAAATATCCTCAGCTAATTCTAGTATGATATTACCATCTATATGGGATTGGACAGTATCCGAATATTCGAAAACCTACATGAAAGACGTTGCCTAATTGGTCCTGAAAATGCATGAGGTATTAAAAAGTTGTTCCAACTATAAGCTTAAACTTTTGGTTTTGGTGGTGCATTGTGAAGATATGGTATCAGAGCCAGCACAGTCGAGGGGGCGGGGGGGTGACGTGAGAGACGTTACTCAGCCTTTCTGCACATGTGATATGACCTGAGCCCTTGAGTGGTTGGGTTGGTTTGGCAGTCGATGTCGCAACACAACATGCCTCATTTTCTCTTTGGAAAATCACCCGCACGACCCTCCCGTGCACACGGCACACTCATTGCCGCACCAGGTGCAAGTGCTCACTAAACCAACATGACGAAGTTAATGGGTACGACCAACCCTCCTCCGAATATCCCTAACTCAAAACCATGTAAAGTTGCAGGAGCCTCCTGAATGTGTAGGCCTTGGATCAGTGCTCTCATTCTAGCTCGACTTTGCACTTTCATATGCCGCTTGACCAGCATCCAAATATGAGCTCTGTGACTTCCTCCGTGCTTATCTGCCCCAACAGAATTCGACCACAATCATGCCGTTGTTATAGTCATGATAAGATCAATTTGATGTGACAATTGAATTACCGTGTGATGTAATTTATCTGATTTAATTTTAAATTAATAATGAAAATAGATTTTAATCATAATTCAGATCATATTTAATCCAAGTTTTAAAAGGAAGAGACATGGGAAAATTATTAAATAAAACAAAAGTGGGCAATAAGGCCAACAAGCCCAGCTGTGCTGTAGATGTGATAAGTATCAATTTAAAGCTATATATTTTATAATAAAAATAATAAAGTATGTGACGCACCAAATCTTCTGGAAACATTTCAGATTTAAAAATTATATTCTCCGATTTTTAGTCTAACAATTATCTGTGACCCATCAACTTTTGTCTCTTGGGAATTAATTTTAAAAAAATTAATAAAATAAAAAGAAATTCATAAATTCACTTTTATCATTTCTCTACAGTAAAAAATTATAGACCCATAAAAACACTCTTCGAAGTCAAACTTAAATCAAGTATATAAAATTTAAACTATTTTAGATATTTAAATTTTGATTAATTTAAATTAAATATAAAATTAAATTATATTTTCAAAGGTTATCATTAGAGCAAATGATACAATAATTTCAATTGAAACAAAGTCTAATATGACATAACTAGATGATTGTTTAATTAAATTTAAATCTTAATTTATTGATTTTGAGCAAATTTTAAACAATTTGTTGTAGATTTAAATTGATATTAAATTAGATTTTATATTATTTAGTTTTGATCAAATTCAATTTTAAATGACCCATAAGACTTGGTCTAACGGTAAAGAGGATTCAAGCTGTAGTGAAGTTAATAACTTTGGATTTATCCGGCCTGTGGTTACGGGTTTAGGTGGTCACATGTCTTCGAGCTTAAAACTATCTGATCAATTAGGTTGACCGGTTAATATGGATAGAGGTTCCCAAGTCATCAAAAAAAAAATGATTTTAAATAACTCTAAAAAAAATTTTGTTCTTTGAACGAACTTCAAAGATAACCAATACAAATAATGAATATTAATAAATACAAATAAATTGATATATAATCGTATAATTATTTAACTATCTAATAACATATTAATTTAACTGTGTAGGTTAATAATTATTGTTTTTATACCTATAACTATTATTTTTAATAAAATTAAGTATATTTATAATAAATATTAATCTAAATTACAGTAAAATAAATACATAATTACGTACTAAAATGGTATACAAATGAGTACTTGCATATATATATATATATATATATATATATATATATATATATATAAGTGCTTTTTTAAATGTGAATTATATTATTATATATTATAAAAATAATAACAATTAACAGCTTTATTAGTTGGATACCAATCACGAAATCACATCTAGTAAAAGTACAATTCGACAGCAAACAAATAATAAATTACCAAGTATTTTCCTATTTAAGATTTTAATATATATATTGATAGTGCCAAAGCATTGAGGTCACCATCAAAACCATGATTTGAGTAAAAAAATTAAAAAAAATTATGCCTCCTTCCAGGTCAAGAGAAATCCCAATTGAAAAACATTTTAATTTGATAATTCAATTATCACTACATTAGCAAACCGAGATTTAGAAACAATTTAAATTGAATTTCATCTAAATTTGTTTAAACTGAAATCTGGGTTTACTTTGCACCTAGAATGCAAATATGGGTTTGCGTGGAAAACATTATGAACCCTAGAATAGAATTCAAATTTTCATGGTTTGAATTGAAAGCTTATTTATACTGAAAAATTTGTGATTTTAAAATCTCATCTAAGCTATCAATTGTCAATTAATATTAATAATTGATAATGTTGTTACATTGATCACTTATCAACCATCCAACCAATACATTTAAGAGAGCATAATCCAACAATCTATTATTTAAAAGGTTGGATTTAAACTAAATCGAATACATACAAATATATATTTATATTTAATTCGTTTATTTAAAATATATGTTTGTATTTGATTTGTATTTATCAAATATAAATAGGAGATATTCAAATTTATATTCACAAAAATGATATAATTTACATCTAACATAGTTTATATTCGTCATTGAAGAAAGCAATATGTTTGTTTTCGTAGAAAATTTTTTTTTATTCCTTTTTTCAATACATTGACAATAGAATGATATTATTTTATTTATTATATAAAATAACGTTGTTGTTTTTTGAAGTCCAAATCGAATACAAATATATGAAATATTCATATAAAATATTCGTATTTACATTCAAATTTATTTGTTAAAAAGTACAAAATTCGCATTCATGTTTGGATTAACAAACTATTAACTTGAATAATATTTATTCAAATAGAATATAAATATAAATACAAATATGTTTGCACCATATTTAGTTCTATCATCTACAACGAATTCTAATTTATAAAAAAAAATAAATTAATAATCAATTATAGATGTGCCACCAACACCATCATCGCCAATAAGCTTTTTTTTTTTTGCCAAATGGAATAATAATCAATTACTACTTCCATTTAATGGTTGATTACATTATGAAAATCCCATTACAGGATAAGTCCAAGTCTTTCCAAATGGGTGTTTCTTGCTGTAGAGACATCTTTTAGCAGCCACAATTTGGCTTTAATTATGGTTATACCAAGACCAGGACTTTAAATGGGCCATTATCATCTTTATTTTCAACATTTTTCTCAACAAAAGTAGTGGTAGAGAAAGACCTGAGCTTTTAATTGGGACAATTTTTCCTTCAATTCAACTGCAACTTGCCTCTTTTCTATTGGCTGGTGACAAAAGATCTTCATCATTTTTCATATCCAAGAGAGTTTTTCTTTGTCTAATCTAAGGTACAGAACAGATCTGTGTCTGCGTCCTGCTGTTTCATGCGGGCGTACTTGGAATTTTTGAGTGTTTTTTCGGTTTTTCCTCCTAAATTATCATTGACGCAGTACTTTAGACATATCATGGTAAATCAAGCTGACCCATTTGATACCTCCACCCTACACACCACACCCACAGGCTGACTTTCTCCATGAATCTTCAGAATTTCTGTAAAAGTTTGAGCACAGTGCCTAGGAATATGCAGTTATGTCCTCAAATTACTCAGGCATACCGTTTGAATCACAAACAAGTATAGCTCAAGATCTGTTAACAATAAGAAGATGCAGAAATAATGCAACCCATAATTATTTCCATGGCTGCTAATGAAATACAAGAAATATGAATAAAATTTCCCCCAGAAAACTGAATATTTCTTCTATTTTAATCCAGCAGCCAAGAAAGTTAATAATAATTCAATTGGCAATATTTATTGTTTCTCTTTTTGACTTCAATAAAATTCTATTCCCTAAATTACTAGACAAGATGAAAGAGTTTAGGCGCATGAATGAATGTTCCATCTAATCCTTTATGGAATCTAATCAGCTTTGTAAAATTAAGTTGAAATTGAACAATAAACTTAGTTTTTTTTTAAGTTATTTCTTGAGATTTGTTCAGAGTCGAGATTTTCCTTCTAGAAAAGATATCTAGAGTATCTCATTCCTTTTAGATTGTGGTTCTTATGGAGTTGTAGAATCTGTTTTAGGTTCAACCTATTATAACCCGGATTGAAAAATCCGATTACATGTGACCTAGTTGTCACCAATTTTTGGTGGTTCTTGTCATGTTCCTGAAGGTTAACTTTCTGTAAACCGGACCAGATCCTAATGTTTGCTAAACTCCTGTGTTCTTTTGGTTTGTGCCATTCAACACATGCTTTTAGACTCAAGAATCATCAAAGCTAATGTATTTTCTTATAGTTAAAAAGATCAGAGCTGCAAGAACCTTTGATCATGAAACCATGAATCCCTTTCCCAAAATGCAGTGCAAATAAATTTGCACAAGCACAAAGAGCAGCCGATGTGCTCACACGGTCATATTCATTTGACGGAAAAGATTAATAACCTCCTCTGGTCTGCCATTCTGGGAGCAACTTGTGATCATTGAATTTCAACAAAAAGCATCCTTTCCCAACTTTCCTCTAAAAATTTTGTGAGCAAGATTCAGTCTTCCACACTTTGCATACATTTCCACCACTGAACTTCCTACTTGACGTTTCCCATCACGCCCATCCTTTTAGGAAGTTACAATATAATTCCTTTCCTAATTTCTTGGCAGCCAAACCAGCTATTACTATGTAATACCCGAAACCAGGTATGTTTAATAATGTCATTTATGTTTTTTAGTAGTTAGTTATAATTGAACGCATAAAAGAAAAATGACTAAAGGACATTAAGTCTTAAATAAGTTTAATTGACAAACATTTTTAAATAACGGTACAATGGTTTTTTATAAAAAAATTAGAGGTTATAAGAGAGATTAAAATAAATTTATGTAAAATAGTTTACATATAGTAGCCTAAGGGTAGAACTGTCTTTTTAGATTCTAAATCCAAGGGTAAAAGAGAGATTTCCTTGATAGAAAAGAGTTTGAGAGGGTTTAGGGGTAGAAGAGCCTTTCAGAAGCCTTTTGTGGCTTGTACATGGGTATTTTGGGAGAATATTCCGTATATGTGTGAAGGTGGATGGAAATTTAGATTTTCCACTGCACACACGACCGTGTGCCTAGGACACACAACCATGTGTCTTGCCTTTTAGCCATAAATTCTTTTATTTGCTTCAGTCGCGTAGTTCCCAACTTATTTCCGTTATTTCTTCTTCTTCTTCCCTCAGCTCTAGTGAACCCTAGATTGGTTGAGAGAGATCCCCCAGCAGCTCAGTTCCAGATTAGAGATCCAGAAGCTTTCAGAGAGAGAGGTCATGTAGCATCCCGGGTTTTTCTAGAAAAGCCCTTAGGGATAGAGTTCTGGGGTTAGAAATATAACTAGGAATAGGGTGGGGGTCTTGAGGAGTTCAGGGGTGAGATGGTAGTTTTTCAGAGCTGAGTGGCCTTCGTATGATGCCTTTAGGGAGGTTTTAATCATGCGAAGCGCGGGAAATGAATGTTTATTCATTTTCCCTGGTGCACTCCCGTGCACAGTGCCCTGCACGCCCGTGCAGGTGGGTAGCAGGAGAGAGAGACGGGAGATTTATTAGCTTCTCACCCAGCTTTTCCCATTTCTTCAGCTTAGTTTCTCTTGTTTTCAGCAGCTCCCAGCCCTAGATCAGATTTCCAACTTTCAGCAGCTCTCAATTCAGTTAGAGAGATCAGAGATTAGCTTGAGAGATAGTTTCCAGCAGCCATGGCGAGAGGTAAGTGTTTCTTACTCTCTCTTTGAGTTTTCCAGCTTGTTTGATGTGGATGGAAACGTGTGTTTCCATTTCCAGCTTGAGATGCTATGCTTGTATGTGTATATGATGATGAGATGATGATTATATGTTGATTGAGATGCTTATTTTCCACCCAAAATGCATGCTTGCTTTGCTTGGGTGTGTTAGTGAGAGAAATATAGATTTTCATGGTGGATTCAGTAGAGATAGATGGATGATGAAATTGATGCATGCTATGTGTATATGGAAGTGCCTTGAATGCATGTTTCCAGTTAATTTCAATTCGGTTGAGGATTGTGTGTGTTTGGATGGGTTTCCTGCATGTTCCAGGTGGGTGCTCATGTTGCAGAACCGGACACACGCCCGTGTGCCCTGGTTTCTGCAAGGGCACGCCCGTGTGCACGAAGTGCACACGGCCAGGTTTGCAGTGGGTACGACCGTGTGTCCTGAGGGACACGACCATGTGCCAGCTTCTTCAGTAGAAATACGCAGCGATTCTAGAGGAGAGCACGACCAGACACACGACCGGGGCACGGTCCCGTGTGTCTGGGCACACGCCCGTGTGCTTTGTTTGGCACAACCGTGTGTCTCTCCTGCACGACCGTGTGCTTGGCCCACACGCCCGTGCGTCCGCAAGTTTTTCCAGAAAATGAGCAGAAATGAATGATTAAAGGTTTGGTAATCCATCCAAGGCCTAAATGACATCAGATAACAGCGAATTCAGATAATAATGTAGCATATGCATAGCATGACACAGCATGTAGCCTGAATGAGGATCCAGGGATCCGAATTCAGTAGATTTCAGTAGTCAGGACCCAAGTTATGGGTTTCAGTTTAGGGTGAACTCGAGGGGGCATCTGTGGGACCCAACTTTCTGACACCAGTCAGTCAGCTCAGCAGCAGTATTTAGTATTCAGCAGATTCTAGCCAGTAGCTAGAATGTTCAGCCCACTTGGCCAGGATGTCGAATCCCTGTGTTCATCAGCCTGATCAGCAGCAGGTACCTTCGGGTACAGTCAGATAGATTCAGATGCATGCATCAGCATACAGTTTCAGTTTCAGTTCAGCATGTCATGATATCCATCATGCCATGACTCATTAATAAGCAGGTAATCAGTAATCAGATAACAGTAATCCAGATAACAGCAAAATAACCAGTTTCAGCGCCAGCAAGCGACTAGATGTATGGATAGGGCCGAGGCCAAGTTTCAGTGTGTGCTTGTGTGTGTGTTTGTCGCTTGTTTGGGGGGGGGAAGTAAGGAATGCTTACTGGGTGATCTTTATCACTCATCCCTTTCCTTCTTCCTTCCTTTTCAGGTTAGTTTGCTGCTGGCGAGGAGCGGGTGGACCGAGGCTTGCGAGAGGGGACCCCACACACACTTTCCAGATGTATTTTATTTCAGTTTGGTCTGTGTGGTCTTGTAAACGTATTATTTACATTTTCAGTTATTCAGAATAGTGTAAAGAACAGATGTATATATGAAAAGCCAGTTGGGCTCATTGTATATCATTTTCAGTTTCAGCTTCCGCTTATATACAGTAGCAGCAGTAGGGTTTTCTTTTTCGTAGGATTCCCGTCTCGGGTACCCAATTTCCAGTTTATTAATAGAAAGAGATTTATTGTTCAGCAGCAGGGGTACTCGCGGCGGCGGGTCCTACAAGTTGGTATCAGAGCGTGTTCTCTGTGCCATTTTAGTAGAGATTTGAGTTGTAAGTGTGTGGTGTTTGTTTTCTCTCCTTCGCAGCCATCGTCCAGGCCCTCCTCACATCACAGTCAGGTATTTCTTTCCAGCTTTGCTGTGTGTTGTGTTTCTAACCCCTTGTTTGCTTGTAGATAGAGAAGAGTACTCCCCTAGACAGATAGATGAGATCAGTAGTAGTCCCCCTGTCCGTCCTGTGAGTGTTAGTCATAGGCGGCGATCTCAGAGCTCCTCTCATGTGACTATGAGGCCAGCAGAGTTGAGAGAGATGATTGGGGAAGTAGTCAGAGAGAATTTGCAGCGAGCTGGTGTGGGAAATTTTTCAGAATCCACCAGGGTTACTTCTTCCCCGTATGAAACTTCTCAGACCTCGTCGAGAAGGTATTCCCAGTCTCAGTATCAGCCTCAACCATAGTTTCAGCCATAGTATCAGTCTCAGCCCCAGTCTGTCAGAGAGAGATATCAGTCTCTAGCTGAGTTTACAGAGTATGGCCAGGGTGCGAGTACCAGGATACCCGGCACTAGTTCATCAGCGAGACTTCATCCCATTTATTATCTGTCAGGACCATATCAGCCATCAAAATTCAGAGGATCTCGAGATCCATTAGTGGCACAGGAATGGGTTGAATCAGTGGAGAGTGTGATGGGTTTATTCACACTGCCAGAGAGAGAGAAAGTCAGATTTGCGGTGTTTCATTTGAGAGGTGACGCCAAAGTTTGGTGGAGTCTAGTTAAGGCTTCCGCCAATGTGGAGCAGATAACCTGGGCAGAGTTCAGGCGGTTGTTTGACGCCGAGTACCGGGGCTCAAAGATGATGTATGCAAAAGCCCAGGAGTTCATTGATTTGGTTCAGGGGCCCAGTTCAGTCAAGGACTATGCCACCAGGTTTAATGCCCTGGCGAGGTTTGTCCCTGGTTTGGCGGGGACTGAGATGGGACGAGTTCAGAAGTTCATCCACGGTTTACACCCTGAGATAGCCAAGGATGTTCTGACTGGACCGTATCCTGCCCAGCAGTTCAGTGATGCTTTGGGGAGAGCGCTCAGATCCGTGGCAGGTCTTTAGAGGATGGATGCTATGAGCAGTGAGGCTGACAGAGAGCAGATAGCAGAGGATAGAGACAGAGGCAAGAGACCTATGTTAGCCGAGGGAGTAGCCAGTGATTTTCAGAGACAGAGATTTGAGCCCCAGTTGCCATGGTGTCCCCGATATGGCAGGCAACATTCAGGGGAGTGTTTGGCTGACCAGATTGTATGTTACTTGTGCCATCAGCCAGGGCACAAGATGGCAGAGTGCCCAGCCAGAGAGGGAGCCAGAGTTGGACCTAGCAGAGGTGGTGCC